>JAMZAV010003865.1:0-86182 GCA_024449915.1 Sweltsa coloradensis | reverse complement strand
CAGATTCACTTCTGCTTTTGATTTACTTCCCTTTCTCTGTATCGTAAAACTCTCGTCCTTCTGGACTTCCCAATAATTTATTAGAACGAAGTGGCGCCCAAACTCCAGAAGACACCCACCTGCAGTCGCCCACGCCCCTTCTCCACTGAGTCTGCCGGACCACTGTGGGTATCTCCCTATAGGCTAGGGACATGTCACAATAATTATAAAGTTTATAAAATAATACGTTAATATATTGACATATAATTGATGAATTCCTGGAAATACTTATACTTCAATCCAACTTATTCATTGGTGTCATAATAAAAATTACACAAATAAGTTTATGTAACAAATTAATAGAAATGTAATGATTAATAACATTGGATTTTCAATTTGTTTCCTCGAGAAACTCCAGGTAAAATTGTTGATATCATCTTATACTTCAGAACCTTAAGAATCATGCAGTAAGTAACTCACGGCGACCTGGACTCCTGCCACCAAGAGCAGGGCGAACACCATCGTGGACATTGTTGACAGAGAGATAAGATAATATTATATAATATGAGACGACAAAGCTCTGGGCTGAGAATGATGGAGAGATAACAGTCGTAACTTTATACATTAACCGTGAGCAACACACCACGTCATTGGACTTGGAAGGAAGAGACAAACAAGATGTTCACCCAGGGTCCAGCTATGGTGTGTTGATATAAGGCCAGTCCGCACTCGCCGAGTCGACATAGTTGCAAAGTTCGTCAGAAGATCAATGGACTCGGGTGACGCGAGGTGAAGGTCGAGAGTCAGGGTATCAGTGATAAGAGTGATAACAGAACTTAGTACCCCGCTCGCCTGCTGCCAGCTACTACTAGCCTTTGGAAAACGTGGTATTAATAACATTATACACAACATTTAAAGAAAATGTCGTATTAGTGTTTATCTTTAAAATAAGTGATTAACTGTTTGTTGTAGTCACAATTAAATCTCACCGTTCTACTTATTTAGATACTAATTTCGAGTTCAAATTAACGTATAATAAATTCTTTATTTGGTTAGACGAGTGAGCGCAGCTAAACAAAGTCTATATAACGCTACTCGATTCCGTTACCTACTTCTTCTACAATATGAGTTTTAAAATGGGGCTACACCCGTTTGAGATTCATGGTCTTGAGACCTTCAGCAGGCTTGCGGTGGACAGCTGGTTACCTAATTTTGAGCTTTACACCAGAGCCAAGATATAGTTAAACCTTCTGTGAAGGAAAATACTTTACTTTTATATATGCGGGTGAAGGTGTTTTGGACGTTTGGCAGAGTTTGCCTGAAACAAATGTTCATTTTCACACGATGTAGCTGGTCGTGGATTGCCATCTGCTACCATATTAGGCCTGGTATCACAACTGGAATCCTCGGCTAGCGCCGCTTGGCGGAAATTCGAGGAACTTTTACTCGTTTCAGCAGCTGACCCGGGAAATCAAACCTCAGATCAGAAGCTACCTTAGCCAAGCGACCGCCGATGCTTCAGAAGCTGCTCTGCATACTGCTCGCTCAGCTAAAACTACCAAATCTATGACAGTACAGATCGAGATGAATATACATTCATGGTTCACGCTCTCTCAAAATATTTTGCTCCCCGCCAAAGTAACATTTATGAGCGATTTTTTTTTCAACCAATTGATGCCTGGCGAAAATGAAATTTTCGTGTCATTATCTGACAAGACTTAGAATCAAAATTAAAACTGTTATTTTACTGATCCTAGTGAGAAGTTGTTGAATATGCTAATTGTCAATTCCAAGAAAAAACCAGCTTCGTAGGGAACTACTGAAAGTTGGGCAACCTAACTGTCGAGAAAGCAGAGGATTGGCCCGCACTCTTGAGACAGCAGAGGACCAAGCAAAATTAATGGAACAGCCCCCGTCCCTGACTGTTAACAAAGTTTCGACCCAGAATTGTTTGGGAAATGTTACAGATTTTGACTCTACAGGTCATATGGCAAATGATCCAATTGCCCAGCCCTTTAAAAAGACTGCAATGTTTGCGGTTAAAATTGGGCATTTCTTTTCATCTGTCGTTTATGCAAGAACAATGACTACCATAAAACCCACCAATTAAAGCAGCGTCGGACGTGCTGAGCCGTGGAATGGACACCTAGGTCACATCCGAGCCACAAAGTTCGACATGTTGCTGACGGGGACTCTGCATCGGATGGACTCACTTTTTGATTGGGCCGCTTATCTTGTGTCATGTGGAAGAAAACCTTTCCCGGGATACCAACTTTGTGGGATTTTCTGGTGGGTGGCGTTCGCGTAAATCATTTGATTGACAGTGTGCCACGTGTATTTGCTTGATAGAGTACTTGGATCAAGTGTCTTGCAATGGCCTTACATATAAGACTTTTCCCATTCAAATCAAAACTTTACTCATACAACAATCCTTGTCCATTAGACGTTATAACGAAGAACAGAGCTACTTACAGGATTGGGGAATTTGAGATAACTGCTGATTTCTATGGGGTTTGAAAGGGGTTTTGCCCCCCACTATTAGGTGAGACTACTGCCAAAGCCTTGAGGTGCTCAAGGTTGGCCTGCAGGTTCAAGACGATTTCGGCGCGTCCCATTACAATTTCAATGGAGTCTACAGCTACAGGGCCCAGTTACGCCAGCTGTTGTGTTACCTCTGTTCCCTCAACCTCCATCACCTCCGTCCGTGGATTTGAAGACTCAAATCAAAGTTGATTTTTCCACAGATATTCGAAGGTGTCGGCAGTCCTAAAGATTATGAGTTGGACTTTACGATTCATGAAAACATAACTGCGGAGATCCAACCACTGAGGCGACACTCAGTCCCAACAATATGATGAGATTGAGGCAGACCTGAAAAATAAGCTAGATGTGACCGGTTTGAGAAAGTCACCAAAACCGAGTTCCCAGGGAGTGTCCCCATTGGTCGTGTTACACCGCCCAGATGGTCGTCCAAGGATCTGCATCGATATGCGTAAAGCCACTATACGAATTAACGTATCCGACACCCAATTCCTACTTTAGAAAGCTTTGACTAGTAAACTACATGGAGTAACTTATTTCAGCGTTCTAGACCTCAATGAGGCATTCAATCAATACGACTCACAGAAGCTCTCGGTGAATATTACTACTTTCTCGACTCATAAAGGGTTATACAGATACAAAGTTCTATTTTTTGGTTTAAATTGTGAACCAGAAATGTTCCAAAGTATAAAGGGAAGTCTTATTAGTGATTTAAAATGAAATCGATGTTTACATTGATGATTTTCTCAGTGACGGGGAGGACCAGACAAGAGCACGACGAGCGTCTTTTTTGCCTTACTCCAAAGGTTTGCTGAGCACGGTCTCACGTGCAACTTACAAAAGTGTGTGAATGCTCAAACTTCTGTAAAGTACCGTGGCACATCTTTGACGTCAACGGAATACGACCTCTGCACAACAGGGTGAAGGCCATTCGGAACTGCGTCCCCCCTCCACAACTGCAGAAGCTTCAAGCTTGCTTGGTTTCATTGGCTAAAATTTGCCAGATTCATACCAATTATTTCTAATATCACTAAGTCAATCAGAGATCTGATTTGAAAAAAACAGGTCAATTCAAATGGGATTCTGATGCACAGAAAGCCCTAGATACTTTAAAACATAAATTATTTTTTGCGTCTATTCTATCCTACTTTGATCCAAATGCAGAGACATACGTGGTCTGTGACGCTTCACCGTACGCGATTGCTGCTATTCTCTACCAAAAACAGGATGGCTGCCACCGCATTGTTGAGTGCGCAAGTCGAGCTCTCACTGATGTCGAGTGGTCGTTACAGCCACACAAAAAAGAGGCTTAGGTATTGTGTGGGATGTGAGAGGTTCCATTACTACATTTACGGTGGTAAGCCTTTTAAGTTGGTAACAGACCCCCGGGTCCTTAGAGTTCATTTTCTCCGAGCGCTCAAAGCCATGTGCTCGTCTGGAACGTTGGGTTCTTCCCTTCAGTGCTATAATTACCATGGGGTTGTACAAGCCAGGTAAAACTATTACAGCCGACCCACTCTCCCGACTGATCCTATTACAGAAACACCGAAGTCAAAAGGAAAGGAAACCTCTATGTGAGGGCGTGTGGCTCACCTGGCAGTTGCCGCGAGCCATGAAATTTGAACAGACCAAGAAATATCTGCTCCGACCACATGTTTCGACTTGAGTAAAAAGCCATTCAAAAAAGAAACGGTGGCCAGTTTGAGTTATAAGAGATTTGAAAAAATTAAAACGAAATTTGTGTTTGATGGTGTTTTTTCTTAGAGGCCCCCAGACTCTACAACCAGCATCATTGCGGGGCCAAAGGGACTCTCTCTTTTCACACAGGGCACCAAGAATAGTAAAAACAAAGCAACGCATTCGCCCAAGTTTGGTGGCCGACCCTTTGGGACTGCGGTTGGAAGCTAGTTCGTTCCTGCGGGGATGTCAACTGGTCAGCCAGCCGCCTCCTGGCCGTCACCGCTACCAGCTTCCCATGGACCATGGGAAGGCCTGGCCAATTTGGACTTACCTTGGGCCGCTCCCCCTTCTCAATCGGACCCGTACATTTTTGTAATTATTGACAACTATAGTAGGGATTTTGAAGCAATTTTGACCAAATCCATTCTGCCTCAATCTACAAATTTAATGCTTAAGTCAATTTTTTGCTCGCTAAGGTTTACCCTTACTTGCGTTCAGACCAAGCTAGGAGGTTTGCAAGCTTTCCGAAATGAGGAATTCTGCATAAACAATGGGGGATAACACTTGTCAGCACCACACTAAGATGGGCCCCAGGCAAATGGTAGGTGGGAGAGACAAACGCCCCCCTTTTGAAATGTCTCGTATTGCAATGCAGAAGAGAAGACTTTAAAGGATGCTCTAAAATTTAATTTATTTTGCTTGCCGAAACTACAAACTCATACCACTACTGGGGTAAAAAGCCTGCTTCCCTTTATGTTCAATAGACAGTTTAGGGACAAGTTCCATCTTAAGGTTTTAGGAGTAAACTGATGTTGCCGTACATACCGCGAACGCTGAAAGAAAGCTCTACAAGTCGCTAAAAACAAATGGAATCAAGGGACGCCGCTACCTCAAAGTTGCGGTGGGGGACTTAGTATTGCTGAGAGAAAAAACCATTTTAAAGTTGCGACCCCATTTTCTTCCCGTTAGTTTCGGGTGACATCTAAAACTGGGGAATCTGCTACTATTTTTGTCCCCCACGGGAGACCCATACCAAAAAAAATGTGTCCCAGCTGAGGAAATTTTTGTCCAGACTCACTTGCCTTACCTGAAGAAAATCCCGTCTTTGATGCTCTTAAATGGAGATGACAATGGCGGGTTCCCCAAACCCGGACAAAATGTGGATGACAAAATGGGAAAAAAACAATCCCGACCTAAAAACGTTCATCGTATAAGGTATCCACCAAACCCCTATGGAAAACGTAGTAAAATTAAAATTTATTGTCCTCGATGTGTCTGTACTACTTTTTTGTATTTTTAACTAAATTTATTTTAAGGAAAAAAAGATGTAGTATTCATGAGACTATGGATTTTCCCGGGGCAGTGATTTTCAACAGAGGGGGAAAAGACAATGGGGAAAAAAGCGGACCCAATCTTAGAAATGGTTATTTGTTTTTTTCAAACTTCTTTATGTATTTAACCCTATCAAATACTTAAAACCGTGCTATGTTCCCAATCCACCCGGGATTTTCAGGTAGTAAACAATCAATCCTTTGCATTCTCCGTGTTTTTTTTAGTCAACATTGAACACAGTAATCAAGTACCGACCCTTGTAAATCAAAAGATGCAGTTAACACAAAAATTCGTCGACACGACGTGAGAAACAAGGGCGCTTCAAAACCCTTAGGTTTATGCCCCCTGTGAATAAAAGTAAAAGAAAGAGAAATGCAGTATGTTTGATATAAGATTTTTTTTCTTATTTTAAATAAAAAAAATAAAATAATTATGATGAAAGAAATAGCAAAATAAAAATGTGTTTGGGGAATGAAAAGAAAAAAAAAAAAAAATGTTATGATTTTAATTAAAATTTTTTTAAATAGATTTTCATGGGGTGAAAATTTTGAAAGTTTTTTCGCCGTTTCCCTATGATAGAAGTTTTTTCAATTTGGGGAGATCAAATTTCATGCCAAGGCATCATATTTTTGGGATTTTGCTAGCATTGAAATGTACGGTTTAAAGGTAATCCATGTGTCACATTGGGGAATAATCTTTTTTCTGGGTTTAAAGATATCCGTGAGTTAGGCATGTGTGGGCCCATACGAAGCTAGACAATACCCCTCTTCTCTACGTGAGAGTCGAGACGTAGGTGGATGAATTTTTATTAGCAATGTAGGCATCACACGACGCATTTTGGAAATTTTGCAACACATCCCAAGATGCATGCGCAAATCCAACAATCTTTTGCTTAAATCCACTCATGACACCCTAGAACGGGAACTAGATTGAAATCAACGTCGCGACGCGGGGAAGCTTCTTTAGCAGCCCGATCAGCGTGTTCATTTCCCCTATGCCCACGTGTCCAGGTATCCAGCAAAACTCTATTATATATCCTTGGAGGTTAGTTTTTCTAAATAGAATTGGATGTCTTTGTACCAAATGATGACTAGAATACATGAGTTTTATAGCTTGAAGTGAACTTAAGCTATCTGAACACAAAAGGTATTCTCCACAACGACAACGTAGAATGTTTTAAGAGCTTCACGGATGGCGAAAAACCTCGGGCAGTGAAAACTGAACACACGTAGCTTAGCCTGAAACGTTCAGTTAAGGTGGAGCAATAAAAGGCACTTCCAACGTTGTTGTAAATTTTTTGGAGCCATCTGTGAATACCAAAGTAAAACTTTGATGTTCATGGCAAATCTTTCTAAAGTTAATTTTGAAAAACCTGTCGCAAGTAGAGTTTTTATCAAAACGACAAAGGTCGAATAGAATATTAATCGGCTTTGGTGGTAGACCACGGGGGGTTATTGCTAAAAAAAAATTTTTAAAACTGTTAGCAGATTAAAATCAAAAGGGATTAAACAAAAGTGAAATCGAAGAGGGGACAGATTGCACTGATTGTCAATTTGTTTTTCCTCGTTGACAGGGATTGTGATGAAAACGATATTGAAAGATATGAACAGTTTCTTAAAGTTTTTTTATGCAGACAAGTCGTTCCACAAATGAACGACATGCAATTTAAAATGCATTTTTAGGTTGGATCCAGCTACTTTTGAGGTAAGTTGGTATAGGCCCTTTCCTTGGTATCTTTGGTTGTACACTTGTACCTTTGGTTTATGGTGGTGAATTTGATCTTGGTGCTATCATAAACTACCGTTCATGCCAAAATTTTCATTCCCATACAACGTTACCCATGTTCAATAGCAGCGGGCAAACCTAGGCCTAGGCTCTGGGCAGTTTGAGAACACCGTATTTTCATTCCTTTACCCATCCCCCCTAGGCGATAGCGACATAGGCTTAGCCTAGGTTTAGGGCCTAGCCCTAATAGCAGTTTGAGAACCCCTTTATGGGTGTAGGCCTCCCTATGGCTTATGATTACTAATTTTATTATTAATGCACTTATCTTACTTACTTTTAGGTGATGTACAATCATCTACAAAGAATCAATCATCGTGACATTCGTAGAGGGAGACCAGAAATTGAACTTAAATAACAATTATTGATAACTATTTAGTTATTGGCTTACCAAGAATCATTTAGGTTAGTAAATCTCTTCTATGGGCGTACCTCAAATCTTCATTTTACGTATTACGTATTAAATTTACGTACTGAATTTCGGTGATTGGTTTCTTTTGATTTTCGGAAACATAACTTGCAACGTAGATATCATTATTCCGAAGGCTTTTCTTTCATATAATCTTTTTTCTAAAAATCAACGGTTCGAGCCCGGCGTACGTACAAGAGTGAATTACATTTTCCTACTTCTGCGGGCCTGGCATCTCCACCAAAATTTACTCGAAATTTTAGTGGCTTTCGAAGACGACGTGAGAAACTAGGGGGCTTCAACCGGGTTTGGTCATATTGCCCGCCTGTGAATGAAAATAAATGAGAAAATTAATGCAGGTATGTTTGATTTATTAGATTGTTTTCTAAGTGGGTTAAATAACAAATAAATTGATGATGATAAAAGTAATACCAAAATGAAAGTTATGTATGTGAATGAAAATAAATAAAAATAAAAATGTGTATGATGTGAATTAAAAATTTTTTTAAAGTTTGTGTTTGTTAAAGTTTTTGACACGCCACCCTCGTCTACCGTGTGTTTCGGATGTGCCATGAGGGACGCCTCCAGGTAGGGCCCTTCTTTGCACCGACGCCAGGCGTCGCCGTGGCGTCCCCGGCGCCGGGAGAAAAACTTTTCTTTCATATTTGTAACTTGACGAATCGTGTGCGCGTGTGAAATTTCACATTCCCAACTCTATTTTTTTCGAAAGGGAAATTCGTTTTCGAAACTCGCGATTTACCTCGGACCCGGCGCCTCCACCAATCTCTCGTAAAGTTCACAAGTTGACGCTTAATCTTCACCCTTTGCTGACCACTAGAGCGCTGAAAACAAGACAGAATTTTCTCTAGGGATAAAGTCTTGGGACTCTACAAACCGAAGGTCCCTGGGGACCGTTGTTTCCGAGGGGCCAGCGCCGGAAGTGGGCCACTGCCAAGGTGCGTCGGGTCGTTCGCGGCCGTTGAATGTATCGGAAATTTCGGCTAGTGTTGTAATGTAGATTTGAGATACACACTATATAGGCAACAGCAAGAGTGCTTTGCTATAGTCGTGCAATACACCACCATACACCACCATGCCATTGGTTAACATTTACAGATCAGTTGCTGATCGTTTCGGTGTTGCTAGGTCGGCAGCCTGAGATTCGGGTATCGTTTGTGCCACAAACTGTTGTTAAATAAATCAAGAAGCTGGAATTACTAGGAAAACGCTCAGTTGGAAGCGTTTGTTGAGCGAGCACCGGTAACGTTGAAACACGACCCGAGTACGACATTCCCATAATGTTACATACCAATAAGTCTTTAAGGTCTTGACCGATTTAGCTGAAAATTTGTAAATAGGAGAAAATGGATAAATCCACCGCCATCTAGACGACCTTTGACATAATTTCTTTGGGAAAACTATTTAAACTTTTTGATTACTTCTAGGTGGCAGTACATAGTGACCAGAATTCTTGTGCGGCCTTTTCGTTGCCATTGGTAACGTTTACTTTGGAAAAAATGTAATTTCTATCTACACTATTTTTCGGATCAAAATAAAAATTTAAAATATTCCGTGACCGGACGGACATTCTATATGATTTGGCTACCTCCCGATTTTGTCGCCGTTTAGTTTTTTGAAAAAATATTTAGATTAACATAAATGTTACTTTATAACTTTTTTTAACCCAATTTTGCCACAAAAACTAATGGCATTCAATCGGGAACGAAGCTTGCGGATGGGTCAAAATTTTCAACTCGTCCGAGCCCTCCGTTCGACCCGTATCATGAGCCAAAAAAGCTGAGGGGACTTTCCGTTGCCTTGGTAACGGGACTTTGTTATAATTATTTTCCCTCTACACTACTTATCGGATCAAAATAAAAATACATATTCGTGATCGGGCGGACATTCTAAATAATTTTTGGCCCACCTCAGATTTTTTCGCCGTTTAGTTTTTTAAAAAAAAATTTAGATTAAAAAAATGTTACTTTATACTTTTTTTAAAAATTTTGCCACAAAACTAATGGCATTTTAATCGGGAACGAAGCTTGCGGATGGTCAAATTTCAACTCGATCCGAGCCTCCGTTCGACCGCTATCATGAGCCAAAAAAAGCTGAGCGACTTTCCGTTGCCATGGAAACGGGACTTTGTTATAATGTAATTTCATCTACACTACTTAGGGATCAAAAAAAAAATAACATATTCGTGATCGGACGGACATTCTAAATAATTTGGCCACCTCAGATTTGTCCGCCGTTTATTTTTGAAAAAAAAAACTATGGATTAACTTAAATGTAATTTTTTGAACGATTTTTGCCACAAAAACTATACAGCAACCCCGCCTAGGTGGTATGTACATGTGTGCAAAATATCGGTCGATCAGAGAAACGGGTGCGATCTGTCCCGAAGCAGTAAAAGAAAAAAAAACAAGAAAAAAAAAACAAAACAACAAAAAAACAAACAAAAAAACGACATTCGTGGCCAAAAGAGGGAGACGCTCGGTACGCTCGCTCAATAAATGGCCAACTGTTGATCAGCAATTAATCACTATGAGAGTTGTTAGAAAGAGAAACAATTTACCAGGTGTTTTTTTTATTTTTTTATTTGGATTAAGGACGCGTCAACCGTTTAGGTCATAATGCACCACTCTAGCCTAAGGGGGGTGGGGAGGACGGGCCCATGCTGGTCAGAACCAGCCACGGGTAAGGGGGGAAGGAGGATTTTCTCACGTCGCGGTCGTCCCTCGTGTTTGTCATCGTTCGTTGTGTCATTGTCATCGTCGCCGGGGGGTCGTCCCAAGGGGACGGGGGCAAGGTCCCCGACGACGATAGCCAGAGCTCGCCTCTAGTTTTTTTGGGGAGTAAGATACTCCGCTCTTACTAGCTGATGTTTGCGAGGTGGCTTTTTTCTCTTGAATCGCCTTTTACGATTAGCAGAGCCATGCTGTGGGCCAATTCTAAACCCCGGGCCCCGACGGGGTACCAGGTGTTTTCCAAAAAAATTTTTTTTCCAAAATAAATTTTCTTGTCGACGACGACGTGAAAAACCAGGGCGCGTCAACCGGTTAGGTCATATTGCCCCGTCTGGATGTTTTTTTAATTAAAAATTAAGTTGTTGTTTTTGTTTTTTGTTATTTTTTTAGTTTAAAAATAAAATAAAATGGTAGAGATATATTGATGGCAAAACAAAAAGTTGTTATTTTAAATGAAAGATTTTTTATTTAACTTATTTTTGTTCCACTTCTTACTTGTAAATTGTCCCTGGTGGTTAGGTTTATTTGTATAAGGGGTGCGTCAACCGTAAGTTCAAATGCATCCCTCTAGCCAAGGGGGGCGGAGGATGGCCCATGCTGGTAGAACCCACCCAAAGGGTAGGGGGGTAAATGGGGCTTTCCCCCGGGTTTTGGGGTCGTCATCGTCGTCGAGGTTCGTCAAGTGAAGGGGCATTTTCCCCCGACGAAAATTTTCCCCAAAGGTTGGGGGAGTAAAAAACCCCCCTCTTAAAAGCTAAGTTTGCGAGGGGGATTTTTTTCTCTTAATCGCTTTCATTATCAGAGCCAGGGGTCGGCCATTCTACATCGGGCCCGACGGAGGAAGAATAAAAAGACATGAGAAACGGGGGCGTTTTTGAACCGGTTAGATCATACGCGATTCAGTATCTTGTTTAAAAAAATAAAAAATTTTTGTTCTTGATTGTATTTAATATTTTTTTAAATTTTATTAAATTTAAAAAAAAAAATCCTTTTTTTATAAAGTCAAATGACCACTCTAGCCTAGGGGATATAGAGGGGAAAATCACATACTGGTTAGAAAAAGCCTCGGAATCGGAGAAAAGGAAAGGATTCACGTCATCGTCTATTGATAGTCGTAAAGGGAAGAGAAAGGGCCCACGAAGCCGCGACAAGATTCGTCAGAGTCCCCCCTCTAGTTTTCGGGGTGATTTTACAACCACTGCTGATGTTTGCGAGATGATTTTTTCCACTTTCCTCACCTTTAAAAAAAAGCAGGCACAGCAAAAGGCCATGTACAACTTGAAAAACTGCGGAGCATACCGGGTTGGTCATTCCGACGCCTGTGATATTGAAATTGATAATTTGAGTTTTGTTTGTTTTTTAATTTGTTGTCTGAGAAAAAGGGGGGTTAAAATTTTAAATTTTTAATACAATCCAGAATTAAAAAAAGTCCCCCCCACCGGACTCGAACCAGGGGATCCCCCACATTCCAGGTGACGTTTTAAACCCCAAACCCAAAGGACGGGTACATTTTAAAAAAATGAAAAAAATAAAAATAATAGCCGGGTGGTCGGGGGGTTAAGACCTCACCTGGAATGTGGGGACCCCGGGGTTCAGCCCCGGGTCGGGGCGGATTTTTTTTAATTTCTGATTGTAAAAAAAATAAAACAATAACCCTAAGGGGATGTTTCCCGATAAACCAAATTGAGAAATATTAAAAAAAAATTTTTTTCTTATTTGGTTTAAGAAAAAACCTTAAACGTTTAGTCGCAGTAACCCCGTCCTCGCGCGGATTTTTTAACACCTCCCCGCGGGGGGTTTTTTCAAAAACCCCCAAAATATTTGGGCTGTAATTAGTGCAGTGGGAGTTTTGGGTATTCCTTTTTTGTGTCTCATATGATTTGTAAAACTACTATGTAGGTGATTTTTTTAGGGGATGACTGAAAAAAATCCCATTGAACCCTTTCATAAAAATTTTTTTATTTTTTTTATTTTTTCAGATTTAAAAATGGACATTTCCAAATATTCAAAAAAGGGGGGTAAAAAATGTGAAATTTTAAGTTTCGTTTCACTTTTAAGAAAATACACTAAAACCATTAGTAAATTCAAAAATAAGTTTTAAAAATTCCCAATTTTTTAAAATTCAAGCCAAAATAGCTTTTGAGTTCTGTATGCATTACAGAAACTGAAACTCGGGGGGGGTTTCAAAAACCCACCACGTTCCCCCAAAATAACCATCACTAAAACCCTATGATTAGGGGTTCCCATTTCGCTAAAGATAGAGTGACTTGAAAAAAACTGAAAATCAAGAGTCTAAAACAGTCCGATGCAGAGAAACGAGTCGAAGTAGCCCCCGGGGGGTTTGTAGAACCCCCGCGAGGGCCCGGGGCTAGGGGGATAGGGGGTCGACGGGCCATGCTGGTCAAACCAGACCGGGAAGGGGGAGGAAATAGGGCTCTCACGTCGCGGTCGACATCGTCGTCGTCGTGGGGGGGGTCGTCAAGGGAAGGGGGAAAGAGTTCTCCGACAAATTTGCAACAGCTCCCCTCTAGTACGGAGTGAAAAATTTTCCCCCCTTTTTTAGCTGACGTTTGCAGATCGACTTTTTCTTTTGGGAGGAAAGTCCCTGCTGGTCTAAACTAGCCCCGGTTATGGGAGTGAGGGTGCTACTCACCTCGGGGGGAAGTCGTCAAGGGCAAAGGTGCCCCCGACAACGACCACTAGAGCTCATATAGTGTTGACGAGAAATTTTCCCTCCCCTACGTACAAAAACTCCCCGTCAAACAGGAAGGCCCCCGAAGAAAAACAGTAGTGGTTCTTTTAAAAGAGCACTGATTTCTATGCTCTGTTTGTGAAACCCCCATAAACGTAAAAAACCTAAATGCTCGCCCAAGGAAAAGCAAAGCACAGCGCACGAAAGCGCAACGAACGAAACCCAAAAGGAATGTAGGGCCACAATTGTCATAAGGGAAAGCGTGGCGTTAAAAAACCCAAAAAAGCTAGAAAAATTTTTAAAGGCTCTTTTTATCAGATTACTGGGCATGTCATTTTTTGACATTTAGTCTTTGAAACCATTTGCAGTACCTATGCCATAGAGTCAAAATTTTGCCAAAAATACGTAATTGCAGCTCGCGAACGACGTCGACTCAACTTCATACTCGATAATGACGTCTCTTCTGTGAGTTCGCCCATGATTAAAAATTTGACCGATAAAAAACCAATATTGTGAATTTGTTTTTTAACTGAAAAGGGCGTTTATTTTGGTCGTTTGTTTCTGGATTTTTATTGGTCAAACGCAAGCGAAAGCAAAAAAAATTAAAATAAAACCATCTCTGCGCTGTGCTGGCCTCGCTTATCTTACGTAAATTGTGTGTTAAAGAAAGGTGACTTGTTATTTTCTTGCGTTTGTGCTTGCGTTGCGCTAGGCTTATGCTATGCCATTGTGCAAGCACTTTATGCTAACCCAAATTTATTTGGGAGCCTTAATTTTAAAGGCGGGAAAAGGAAATTTGGGTTCTCTCTGGCCCTCCTCTCTCCGTTAGCACGGTACAAAATGTAACACTCGTTCTTTGATCTCGAAAATGAATTTTAAACCGATAACATCACAAAGCGAAATTTTTGAAAAATGAGGGCCCCACCTCCCAAAGCTCGATACGCTTCCAAAATTCTAACTATTGGATTAAATGGACCCATTTTTGCGCGCTGTCGAAAAATGTTCTCCAACTGAGCGGCAACCTAACGGCCACCCACTTTGTGACTATGGCATCCTCGCGTCCACGTGTTTTTTCCACATTTATTCAAATTCAACGACGACGATGAGAAACTGGGCGCTTAAATTGGGTTGGGTCTATTGCGCCAGTGTTGAATTCAGACTTTTCATCCCAGGGGGCTTTTTTAAACCGGGGGGTATTACATATGACCAGCCGGGGGGTTTGGGGGCGAACCCCCCAACAATAGCGCCGCAGGCAAAATTTAAAAAATCAGGTTTTTAGAGTGCTTTTGGGTCTTTAAAAAAAAAATTTTTGGGGTATGAACGTAAAACCAAAAAAATGTTTTTTTTGTATGTTTGGACGCAAAAAGTTCCTAATATCCCCTAGTTTTTAACCTTAAAACCACTAGATTCACAAAAAGGGGTCTTTCGAAACGAGAAAAATTCAATTTTTTTCAAGCAGGTGAAACATTTTTTTTTTTTTACCAATCCGACGTTTTTTTAAAAATTCGACAAATGGGAAGAAGTATATTTTTTTAGCCTAAAGGGGCCTACAAGAAAAAACTGCATTGACCCCCCCTTTTTACGGGATGCCTACGCTTTGGGTTACCTGAAAAAAGTGTTTTTGCTTAAAAATAACTGACCATTTAACCAACATACTGCATCTTATCAGTCCTGCAAGCGCATATCCTCTCAAGGCCAACTGTACCCAAACTACAAAAAAAACCTATTTTGGAAATTTTCCAAAAGCAAAGTGGGAACCCTTCAAATGACCATCTTTACAAATCTATTTCTTCCCCCTCGTGATTGCCCACACGTTTTTAGTGGGGTCTGCCTAATTATAACATTTTCAAACAAAAACCTTAACAACCTTCAAAGCGATTTATGTTCGGGGCCCTTTCAAAAGGGGCAAAGTGACATTTTTTAAAAAATGAAGGAAATATATAGTGCATGTATCAATTTATTCCCCGGGGGGGGGGGGGGGGGGGGGGGGGGGGGGGGAATGAAGTCGGATCATAGCTGGATTAAACACTGATGCGCCGCATTGAAAATAAAATTAATGAGATATTAAGCAGGTGTTTTTTTGGATGATAAATTGTTTTCTTTGTATATAAATTACAAAAAAAATGATGATTTGTAAGTAAAGCAAAAAAAAAAGTTATGTTGTGAAGGAAAAAAAAGAATTAAAAGAAATGTGTATGTGAAAATTAAATTTTGTTAAAAAGATTTTACTATGGATGAAAAATTTAGAAAGTTTGTTGCCGTTATCATATGATAGAATCGTCTGTCTCTTTTGAGTTGTCATGGAAAACTTTGCCGAGCTTGCCTCTAGTGTCGGGTGAATATACACCTTACATACTAGCTGATTTTTGCGAGCTGAACTTTTTTCTTTTCCCTTCGCCTTGTACGATTAGCAGGGGCATGCTCGGGGCCCAGTTCTCCCCCCGGCCCCCAGACGGGGACTAACCATAAAATAATGCCAGTTATTTTAAGTTAAATAAAAGGGGTTTACGTTAAAAGGCGAATAAACCCTTGGGTTATATGTGCTTTCTTAAAACTAAGGCACTCCGGAAAACCAAAAGAAAACCCTTTTGATGTAAGTCAACGAAAAAGTCGATTTTGTGAGGGAAATTTTGGGCAGATTTTCAAATAAACATATTAACACAATATTGAAAATTTCCTCCGCCTGACAGAGAAAAGGGAATTTCAAGGGATTTTGATGTGTCAGCATCTTTGGTTTTGACCGAAAATTCCGTAACTGCAATAAACCCAGTAAATACATCAGGCCTGATATGTAGGACCCCAATAAAAGTACTGCGATTGCTATAACAGACATTACGATAACGGGATCTGGGACGCGTCAACCAATAGGTTATTGTGCGCCGCCTATATAATTTAATTTTTTTTAAGAAAGTATTTTATGCATTTATTTTTTTATTTATTTACAGTTATGTGTATGTCGCCTTTTAAATTATTAAAGAAATCGTTAAAAAAAAATTAAAAAATATTTTTTTAATAAAGTTAAATGAAAAAAGGGGGCGCGTAAACTTTTTGGTCATAAAGCGCCACTCTCCCCAAGGGTTTATGGGGGTGGGGATTCCGGTCAAAAAAAAAAATCCCCACGGGTAGGGGCCCGGAAAAGGGGGGTTCTCCTCGTGGCTTCATCGTACGTGGTGTAAGGTCTCTTTGCCGGATGTGACGAAAAAAATTTAGGGTCCTGACACGAATGCCAGAGATCGCCTCGTTTTTTGTGAAAATATAACAAAATTTTGGGGAAAAAAAACATTTGACTTTTTGGCAAAAAAATTAGTAGCTCGGTCAAACAGCATCCGAATTAACAATTTTAAATTGACGTAAGTTACACACACAGCTCTACTTTCCTTTTTTTTTGGTTTATTTGGATTAAGGCGCGTCAACCGTAAGGTCCTAATGCCCACTCTAACCTAGGGGGGGAGGAGGGGCCCTGCTGGTCAAACCGCCCGGGTAAGAGGGGAAAAATTTTTTCTCACGTCGCGGTTTCATGTCTTTTCACTTTGGGTTTGCCTTGTCTCATCGTCGTCGGGGGGACGTCAAGGGAAAAGGTGCCATTCCCCGACGAGGGATTGAAAAGGCTCGCCTTTATTTTCGGGGTAAAATACACCCTTCACACTGTTTTTTTTGCGAGGTGGCTTTCTCTTTTGAATCGCCCTTTTACGATAAACAACCCATCTCCTGGGCCAATTCTACCCCGGGGCTCACATTAAATTCTTTTGTCTAAATCAAACAAAAAAGATCACGAATTTTTTAAAAATTTTTGTACTAAGTTCAAAATAAAAAACCATAAAAATAAATTTATTAAAAAAAAATTTTTAAAACCCAAAATTTTTAAAAAAAGTTTTCCTTAGAGCCCTAATTTATATATTATATATTATTAAACCTGAGTATCAGTCAGCCGGCGACAGGGGTTTTTGGTTAAAAAAAATAAACCGCAGAAATCGACGACGTAAAAAAAAAGGGCGCCCAAACCCGGTTAGGTCTTTGCGCTGCATGTGATTTTGTTAATTATAAAAGGGTTTTTGGTTTTGATGAGAAAAATAAAGTCACTAACTTGTTTTTCTATAAATTTTAAAGATTTTTTAAATGATAACTGTAGGATTGGGGGTTAGCTTTATTAAGTTTAAGGGCGCGTCAACCATTAGGGTACGGGCGAAGGGCCATGCTGATCATAAAACCCCCTCAGGAAGGGACGGAAAGTGGGGTTTCTCTCGTCATGGGCATCTCGTCTTCATCGTTAGTGTTCATGGAATCGCCCTTTCTTAGGTTTTTTCGTAGGATTATGGGGGCGTCAAACCCTTTTTGGTGATAATAACCGTTCTATAGCTTTGTCGATATGGGGGGAGATGCTCATGAGGTCGAACAACCCCCAGGTATGGGGGTAAATTAAGGGGAGGGTTTTTCTCATGTTTCGGAAAAGGGGAGAGCGGGGGTCCAAAAGCATTCGATTCTCGGGGCGTCTATGTTTTCCCTCCCGGTCTGGCCCGGGGGAGAATTGGGCCAACATGGCTCTGCTAATCGTAAAAGGCGATGCAAGAGAAAAAAATCCACCTCCAAACTCAGCAAAATAGGAGGGGAGTAAATTTCTCTTAACGTGACCCGGGTCCGCAATCGTCGGGGGGCATTTTCCCTTCCCTTGAGATTCCCCGACGGAAACCAGCACAACGAACGATGACAAAGACGAATTTTACCTCGGCGAGAGAAAACCTCCCTTCCTCCCATTACCCTGGCTGGTTCTGACCACATGGGCCCCTCTTCACCACCCCCCCCCAAATAGGGTTTGGTGCATTATACCTAACGGTTGCGTGTCCTTAAAACAAAAAATATGTTTATACGCGTTGTCATGGTGGTGGTCGTCAGGGGGAGGGGGGGTGGGTGGGGTCCAAGGCGAAGACCCCCAGAGCCCCCTCTATTTTTTAAAGAGGGGAAATCCCCCCACTTACCCCTGTTGTTTTGCGTGAAAGAACGCATATTTTATTTTTTTTTTTTTTACGGGTTTAAAAGTTTTAACAAAATGGCTATTTATAAAAAGTTTTTTTGAAAAGAACGCTTTTAACCATACTATTGTTTTTAAATTCATTACATTTTTTGGGCACGTCAACTGTTTTTGTTCATATTTCTCTTTTTTAGCCTAGGGGATTTGGTGAGGAGGGGCCATGATGGTCAGATTGTTTGGGTTTTATTTGGACTAAGGAGCGTCATCGTTTTACCCCTAAATTTCCCCCTCAAACAAAGGGATTGGGGAGGGGGGCCCATCTGTCAAACCCGCTACGGGTTTGGGGTAGGAAAAAGGAAATTCTCACTCCGGTCTCATTGGTCTTCGTGATCGTTCGTGGTGTCAATGTCTCATCGTCCCGTCGAGGAGACGCAAAGGGAAGGGGCAAAATCCCCCGCGATTGCCAGAGCTCGCCTCTATTTACGTGGGTAAAAAATCTACTTCATACTACTGATGTTTGCGAGGTAGACTTTTTTTCCCTTTAATCACTTTTACATTAGCAAGCCCTGCTCTGGGCCCATTCTCCCGGCCCCCGCGGGGGGATGCTGGGCAAAACACCACCGAAATGGAATGAGGAAAGTAGGGTTCTCACGTCGCGGTCATCATCGTCGTTGTTAGGGGTTTGTGTTTTAATAGTAAATTTCGATCAAAAAGAAAACGAAAATTTAATTGGCCCCCCTTCACATTTTAAATTTTTCTAAAATTTTTCTTCATTTTTGGTTGTAGTAGGGGAGCATAGTAATTCGTGCCCAAAAGGGGAAAAGCTATGTTCTGGTATCAATCGTTCTATTGATCCCTAGTAAAAAAATTTTTTTTCTTGAGAGTCTTGATATTTTGGTGAGACCGGCCCTATCTAAAAAAAAATGGCCGCCGCTTTCGAATTTTAAACTACGTATCTTCGTAAGTATTTGACCGATTTCAAATTTTAAAGGTCCATTCGAAAAGGGAAAAAGAAGAAATTGAAATTAATGTAAAAAATTTTCACGAAAATCCCATATGTTTGAGGTTTGTTTTTTCAAAAACTCTAACTGTTTCTTTACACTTTCTCGTTTGGAACGATATTTCCTAGGGAAAAAAAGGGTTTTACATTTTTTTTTTTGTTGCATTTTTTTGGGAATTTTTTCTATGTTTTTTTTTAATGAATCCATGCATTTAAATTCTGCAATTATAGCCTGAGTTTAGTATTGAGCAATGGGATATTGATGAAATATCACTACTGTGTGGGTCTTTATGTTTCAAATACTTTTTTCAGGGGACAATTGGTGAAACAATTAATATTTGGTATAAATCATTCGTTATGAACCGACTTAAAATTTTTATGGGGGAAATTTTTGTTTTTTTACTGAGACCTTCCCTGGGCAAAAACAAATTGGCCGCCGTCATTTTAACATTTTTTTACTAAAAATCTTTAAAAATATTTCGCCGATTTCCAAATTTTAAAGGGACCATTGAAAAAGGGAATAAAAGACTCAAATAATCTATCAACAATTTTTCCAGAAATTTAATTTTTTTAAGGTTATTTTTTTTGAGATTTTTTTTATTTTTTAAAAGATTTTTTCAGAGCACAATGGTGAAAAACATGTATGGGGTTTAATCGATTCGTTTTGATCCGTGATTTAAAAATTTTTTTATGGGAAAAAAATTCGTTTTTTACTGAGGCTTCCTGGCAAAAAAAGAAAGGGCCCCCCCGCCAATGAAACCCTTTTTACTCGCATATCCCTTAAAGGGTTATATATCCGATTTTTTAAATTTACGTAACCGTTTTAAAAGGGAAAATTAAAAAAAGAAAAAACTATATATTACCTTTTGTTGAAACTTAATTTTACTGAGGTATGTTACAAAAAAATTAAATTTTTACCACACCGCATCGGTATGGAACTTTGGCGCATAAATTACTGACAAAAAAGGTTTTTTAATATTTTTGCTTGTTTATCCGTACATTTCTCTTTAGTATTCATGAGTCCCTTTCTTTTAAAATTTTTTCCGACAAATATAAACCCCAGATAATGTTTTGAACGACGGCATGTGTAAAAGAAATTATGCTCAGTTATTTGTCTTATGTTTTAAAAAACATTTCGTAGAGGCACAAAAATTGATGAAAGGTTATGTTCTGGTATTAACGATTCGTTAGAACGTACTTTAAAAATTTTGATGAGGTACCCGTCGCAAAAAAAAAAAAAAAGATGGGCCCCCGAAAAAACTTTGAAGCTTACATTTTTCTAAGATAATTGACAGATTCATTTCAAGGTACCGTTTTAAAAGTAATTAAAGGACAAAAAATAAAAAAATTTGCAATTTTTACGAAACTTTTTTTTATTTACTGAGGTTATTTGTTCTACACTCGATGTTTACAGTTATGGAACAAAAATAACATATATATATAATATATTTTTTTTAACCTTTGTTTTTTAGTACCACTTTGACGCTTTTTTTTTGGTACCATAGACAGAAAATTAATAAAAGTTCTTCCACCGGGGATTGAAACCCGGGGCCAGATGGAAAAGGGGTAGAAAAGTAAAAACAAACATTTTGCCCCGAAATCTCTAAAACAAAAAAAATTATATATTAAGACGAAATTTAAAAATTCCTCCCCGGGTTTTAACTCGGGACCCAGACTGTCAATGTCTACTCTTTCCAAATGGGCCCGGGTTCAATCCCCGGTGGAAAACTTTTTTTTAATTTCTGCTATGGACCAAAATAAAAGCGTCAAAATCGCTTACTATAAAAAAAAAAAAAGGTTAAACAAAAATATTACATATATATATAGGGTTATTTTGTTCCATAACTGTAAAAATCGAGTGTAGTAAAAAGATCCCAAAAATATAAAAATTTTTGTAAAAAAATTTCAAATTTATACTTTTTGCCCCCTTTAATTACTTTTTCCCAAAGGTACCTTTTTAAATGAAACTGTCAAATTATCTTAGAAAAAATGTAAGCTTCAAAGTTTTTTTTTTGGCGGCCCTTTTTTTTTTTTGCGACGGGCACCTCATCAAATTGTTTAAAAATACGTTTTATAACGAATCGATTGATACCCGATAATAAACCTTTCTCAATTATTGGCCTCTACGAAATGTTTTAAAAAAAAAACAAAATCAAAAACTCGTGCTATATTATTTTTTTACACATTCCGTCGCTTTAAATACATTATCTCGGGTTATTTTTGTCGGAACATTAAAAAAAGGACTCATTGAATACATTAAAAGATTGCTACGGATAAACAAACCAAACATATTCAAAAACCTTTTTTTTCATGTAAATAATGCGTCATAATTTTCCCCCGATGCGAGTGTGGTAAAATAATTTAAGTTTTTTTAACATAACTCGTAAATATTAATTTTCACAAAATGGGAAAATATTTTTATTTCTCTTTTAATTAAACCTTTTTTAACGGGATACGGAAAATTTAAAAATCGATATATACCTTTAAAATATGCGGGGCAAAAGGTTCATTGGGGCGGCCATCTTTTTTTTTTGCCTGGAAGGCCCCATAAAAAAAAAAGAAATTTTTTTCCCCCAAATTGTTAAATCACGGTTTAAAAAAGAAACGATTTATCCCCCTACTGTTGTTTTTTACCCATTTTGCTCTGAAAAATCGTTTTAAAAAAACAAAAACTCAAACAAAAAAACCCTTAAAAAAAAAAACTTTCTGGAAATGGTTGATAATCTTTGTTCTCTTTTATTACCTTTTTCAATGGGGCCCTTTTAAAATTTAAAACGCGAAATACTTTTAAAGATTTTTAGTGAAAAATGTTCAATGACGGCGGCCATCTTGTTTTTGCCCGGATGTTCAGTAAAAAACGAATTCCCATTCAAAATTGTTTTAATTCGGTTCTAATGATCGATTTTAAAACCAAATATCTTATTGTTTTCACCATTGGCCTCCAAAAGTATTTGAAACTAAAAATCACACGTATGCATTTTCATCTACACATGCCCCTTGCTTTAATTAATAAAACCCGGCTATAATTGTCGAATAATAAATGCAGGATTCATTATAAAACATAGAAATATCAAACCCAAAAAAGCAAATTAAGAAAAAAGAAAAAATTTTTACCTAGGAAATATCGTTCCATAACGAGAAGTGTAAAAAAAACATTTAGAGTTTTTGTAAAATAACCCAAACATATGGGGTTTTGTGAAAATTTTTAAATTAAATTTTAAATTTTTTTATTTTCCTTTCGAATGGTACCTTGAAATTTAAATGGTCAAATACTTACGAAATCGCTAGTTTAAAATTTGAAAGCGGGGGCCCTCTTTTTTTAGATTGCCCGGGCTCAGCCAAAACAAGACCCTTACCCTCGAAATTTTTTTATCTATGGGTCAAAACGAATCGATTTATACCAGATACCTGCTCTTTCACCTTACGCCACGGAGCATGTTTTCATACCCTATGCCCCCCCTATTGGGTCCACTGTCTCTTATTCTAGGTACAAATTTTGGGCCTTGCAAATACGTTTTTTTCAAAAAAACTATAAAAAAGTTTTTTTTTGAGTACAACTCTTTTTAAAATACCGAACTTAATCTGTATTTTTTTGTTAGAGAAAAATAAATAATTTATTTTTTTGAAAAATAAAATGTGCTGATCGTTTCCCTGCCCCTTTTTTCGCCCCCCCCGCTCGTGTCCAGCTGCAGCTATGAGGGGCTCAAAAAACCTCTGGAGAAACCAGGGCACTTCAACTGGTTAGGTCATATTGCGCTTCCTGTGATACTTAAAGTTGATGAGTATCCTAATTGTATAAATAACAAAATAAAATGATGATGATGATAGTAATAGCAAAATAAATGTTATATATGTGAATGAAAATACACAAATTAAAGGAATGTGTGTGATGTGAATAAAATTTTGTTAAAAAATAAATTAACTTCAATGAAAAATTTAGAATGTTTTCGCCGTTATCATATGATATAAGTTCTTCATATGATTGGGAGAGATCAAATTGCGTGCGCAAGGCATCATATTTGGTACATGCTGCTAGCATACGGTTAAAGGTACATCACATGTGTCACATATGTGAATAACCTTTTCTCTGGTTAAGAGATATCCGTGATTTATAGGATGTGTGGTCTATACGAAGTCTAGACAATACCACCTCTTCTCAACATGAGAGTCGAGACGTAGATGGACAAATTTTATTAGTCAATGTGGGCATCACACTAAGAAATTTGTTATTTTGCACCACATCCCAAGAAGAGGAGGAAAATGAAGGATTCTCACGTTGTGGTCGTCATCGTCTATGTCATCGTTTGAGTTGTCATGGTAATCCCCGATGACGATTGCCAGAGCTCGCATCCAGTTTCAGGGTGTAATATACCCTCTTACGTACTTGCTGATGTTTGCGAGTTGTACTATTAGCAGAGGCATGCTCTGGGCCAGTTCTACCCTGGGCCCAGACGGGGGACTTAGACAAAATAATGGACTATTATTTTAAGTTAAATTAAGAGTTTACGATTATGGGCGTGTCAACTCTTAGGCTATAATGTGCCACTCTTCAAACCAAGGCATTTTCAATCTTGGAGTCATATTTCCAAAAGCCATCTGTGAAAACCAAAGTAAACCTTTGATGTTTATGGCAAATGTTTATTAATTTCGTAACCTGATATCCGACAATGAATCCTACAGACTCGAGACACCCATCTTCATTGACGGCATGAATGTATCGAGACATGAGGATCCAGGTTGCCTCAACCGTTTAGGTTATTGTGTTTTACTAGAAACCTGGGATAAGATTTAAGATTTATAACTTCAAAAATAACAATACCGACAATGGTAGAAATCAAATATGTGGATTGAACAATTCTTTGAATAATGTCCATATAAATCCTCCTCCAATGTCTGACGGCGAAGAAGAGGGAACTTCAAGCGATGTTGAAGATGTCAACATGTTCACGTTTGACAGCAACATCGAGAACTGTTATCAGATAATAAAAAGCCGAAGATAACGACGACAACGTGATAAACTAGGGCGCGTCAACTGAAAGTTTTTTGGTTTATTTGGATTAAGGACGCGTCAACCGTTAGGTCATAATGCACCACTCTAGCCTAGGGGGGGGGAGGAGGGGCCCATGCTGGTCAGAACCAGCCACGGGTAAGGGGAGGAAGGGGAGTTTCTCACGTCGCGGTCGGCATCGTCTTTGTCATCGTTCGTTGTGTCATTGTCATCGTCGCCGGGGGGTCGTCAAGGGAAGGGGGCAAGGTCCCCGACGATGATTGCTAGAGCTCGCCTCTAGGTTCGGGGAGTAATATACTCTCCGCTTACTAGCTGATGTTTGAAATGGGATATAGTGCGCCCCATTTTATGATGACTTAAGTCTAGAAAATGATTTTTAAGAGAGTATTTTGTTGCATGTGTTATTTATTTTTTTATTTACTAATTTGGACCGTCGCATTTGAAATTATTATTGTAACATAATATTTACTATGAAAAGATTTAAGGCCTATATAAGTGAACTAAAAATGTATTGATTTATATAACTGATTTTCAAGAAAGGGACATAACTAGCTGACCAAGCCAAACCTGTAGGCGACAACACCATCGACGAGCGAACAATGACCAACTGGAACCTGGCGTATTTAAGTAGGAAACACCGATCAATCAAGCTGGACACGATTTTAACCGTGGTCTGTGTCATAATAAACAAGGCTTATTCGGAACAACCTTTCATTTTACCAAGTGCCTCGTTGCTAGGACGGCTCCAAAGTCACCGTTTATACATTCTTAAGCCAAGAACTGATGTTTTGTTTTATTTGGATTAAGGACGCGTCAACCGTTGCGTTATAATGTGCCACTCTAGCCTTGAGAATAGGACACAACCGTGCCAGCCAGAACCAGCCACAGGCAAGTGAAAGCCAGAGCTCCCCTCTAGTTTCGTGGGGTACTATGTTTGCGAGATGGACTTTGCCTCTATTCTCGCCTGGTACGATAAGCAGAGCGATACTCTGGGCTAATTCTCAGCCTGGCCCAGACAGGGGTTAAACTGTGTTTGATGTGAAGAGTAGTGCAGATACTTTTAACTTCCATATTCACAATATTATGAATGTTATATACTAGGGAAACGCCAAAGTCGTTGTTAGACGAGTGAGTGAGCCATGTGTTGAATACCCGGTAACATTTCTTTTCTTCCCCTTACCTTAGGCCTCCCTTAGACTAGGCCAGTTTTAAAAAAATTCGAACTTTGTGGCCCGACGTGTTAAGAGCTGCCAACAAAGTGATTTGAATAGATTTTTACACTCTGAATCCGAAAAACATTGTTGGCATTCGCTATTTTCACTGTTTATACCCTTAAATCTTGAGGGTTGGTTTTGGTCGTCCAGAAGTAATTAAATCGCAGAATCCACAATATATTAACATGAAAACTAAAACAAAATACATAATATATACTTAGCAAAGATTAATAATTAATGCAATAAGCTACTTCAAACCTCCGAGTAAATTAATTATTGAGGTGTAAAACAGGGGTGCAATAATAAAATATTGCCAGTTAAGTGTATGCAACTACTGTGCAACGCTGTGTATCGAGAACTACTCAACGAAAATAATTCACGTTCCCATGCATGTATGCTCGATACCTGTGGAATGCAATAAAGTTTTTTCAAAGAAGTGTGCCAAAATGCCAATATTACAAATAATATCAAACCGCACTCCCACAGTGCCACGCCATGTCACTTTGCGACGAATGCGCTCTGCTGATTGTGCAAACCAATGGCATCAGTGCGCTTGTATTTCAAACGTTTCTATTTTATGTGGTTTTGGTAACAAGGGGGAATTTAAGCTTGTGATCTGATGAAATAATCTTCAATTATGTTAGCAGTAGACAAAAACAAGAAATAATTTCCCTTAACATATTGTTTGGATCTTCAGCAAAATCACTGGATAAAATAATTATTATTTAAAAATTATTTCTTGAACAATTAAAACCATATAACTCTGATCACAACAGCACACACAAGCTTAGTATTTTTGAGTTGTCAATCAATTCCTCCGAGTTTTCTGAGAAGCCGCCCAACAAGAGTTCGATCAATATATTATTATCTAGAGATTCCGGAATACACTTCAAAATTTATTTTTCACTGACTACCAATGATCGAGCACCGGCCACCGATTATTCAACGATAATATATCTGCGCGTATGTGAGTAACAACGTGAACAATGCACATCAGTTTTTCGTCGAAAGGTTTTGATTGGTTAATAAATGTGTTTATAATCTTCGGCGGTACCCATCCATCAAACTCAACGACGCTCGTATTTTGTCGCACAAAATAAATAATGTCGATCTTCTTAACTCCTACCTTTAGAAGAACGAATGCACGTATTTACAAATCTTTTGTCTCATGCACGATTTTTGGAAGAAATTTCCTTGGCATAGTAGCATCTTCTTTGGGGAATTTTGCTTCAATAAACAGCTCAAGGTAGCGACTCCAGTGATATACTATGATTAAATTTACCGTCACATCGTAGTTCGCTTACTAATCACACCATAGCGCTAATGCTACCATTGTTGCAAGAAAGTATATTGTTTTTCTGCACTTCTCTACCCAAATACACTTAGCACTTTAGGTGCATGAACACCAATCGAGCGGTGGTGTTTTTCCTCTTCTAAAATATTCACTCATAAATTTGGTAACATTGATAAGATTTTTAATTATAAATCTTTTCTGAAAAACATGCAGTGATTTGTCAAAAGTAGTGACTGTCCGCTATTTCTATACATTTAACTCCCAGAATTGTTCGATGTCGTACTAACTGGGTTGTCTGAGAGGCTGAGGATGAAGAAGTTGGAGGGCTTAACGGGGAGGGGAGGGGGGGGGGGCTGATAACAACTGGCTCCTTTTTTTACTTTTTGAAACAATGCAATTAATGTTAGTCATATTAGTAAATCAGAGTAACATATTTATTCGGATGCCAATGAGTTGTCTCAGACAGAACATTTTTTGGTTGTATCAAAATATTATCGAGAATATTTAATGTCATGAGCAGCTTGTCTTACCTTTTATTATGTTCCTTTGATAGTAACATTTTCCAAATCTTCTTGGTTTACATTGTTGCAGAATATGCATTGCATTGCCAACTGGATAGTCTGTTAGCCTAAAGAAAACAATCTACAAAAATTGAGTAAAATCTACTTGATAGATATATATAGAACGGACAATATAATGGGTATTGTTAATGTCAGGCCGTCGAAACCAAATGTAATAATCTATAATTTTGTATAATTGTCTAATAAAACACATAAGGCAATTTAAAAATATATTGTAGTCCTCTATTATATAATAGTCAGGCGCGGTATTGGGCGCGGTTCTATGGGCAGCTGTTTTGCTATTTTTATTACTTACGACATTGGTCAAAATCATTTTGAGTAAACACAAGAAATAAAACTTCCCATTATCTGCTACAATAAATAATTTCAGCATTACCGCACTGAAAGAACTGTTATGTTGATACAATCAATCATATTGTGTTAATCTTTTTTAATTTCGACAAGCAGGTGCAGGTCGCTGGCGTAGGCTAACGTATAATCGTTCACTGTATTTTTTGTGTCATATGAGTGTATATAATTATTGGCCTATAAAAATATGTTTACAATGCAGATTAGTTGTGAAAATGTTAAAACCACCCCGTCGATTCTTGCAGCGCTATAGGCCAAGAGACTGCCCACCCCACCCTGTTTTTCGACGTAGTAATAATAATTATGCCATAATTAAAACAGTATTATTCATTGTCATTAGTACAGTCAAACTCGCCCTGAACATCAGCAAAGCCTACATATATACAACTGCGAGGCGCGAACCACAGCACAAGCAGTCACATGCATGCGCCTCGCACTGATCACGTGATCCGTACGATCGCTGTGATTGGTTCCGTGGCCGCGCGCTAGGCTCCGCCGTCCCCAGGATTATTACACTTTGCGGACTTGTTTCAGTTATTACACAATATCTAAGCTACCTATATTGAAAACATTAATTGCACCCTGGCCACGAGTAGTTTTTTGATGTTTGTGGAAAAATCTCATCTCAATCTTTTACCGTTTACTTGCAATGAAGTGAAACATTTCTTTAGTGCTCAGCAAAAACTTGAAAACTTTGCGTTCGATCTGTTTCGAGGGCCCATTTCTTGTGTAATTTCGATACAATCTGAAAATCTGAATTAGCCAAATTCTTGAAAATACTTTTTTCTACCAATTGATTTTTTTAAAGTTTATTCTAGGAGAATTATCTCACTATTTATGAATTATTAATAATTATTGGGGAAAATGTTATTTTTAGGGGGTTTTGGGGGGTTTTGGGGAGTAAATATCCAAAATATACATTGCCAACAATGTTTGTCGTATGCAGGACATTCTTCTGAGTAGGAATAACTTTGGTGTCAGCTTTTAACACCCCGGTACACCACTATTGAGAAGGAGACACATTTTTTCAAAACTGGCCTAGCCTACCTAGCCTATCATAGGCTACAGTGGAGCATTTTGGCCTAAACTATGGCCTAAACTTTTACACAACTCCCGAGCCAACAATCTACCATTAAGCAAGACCCGGCAGTCACACGGAATATTCAGTTGAAGACTGCCAACAACAGCAACCTCCGGCACAGTGATTTCCACCAATACCCTATTATCTATACGAATATAATTATCAAACTTAATTGCTAATGTTCCCGGGTACTCACCACATGACTCGCTCACTCGTCTAACTACGACTTTGGCGTTTCCCTAGTCTAGTTGGCTAAATCGCCCTTGTAGCCGAAATGTGGGAGACGTGGGTTCAATCCCCTGGTCGGGAAAGATTTTGTAATTTCTGGATTGTATTTTAAAAATTATTAAACGTTTTGAAATGCATATATCGCAGTGTAGTCCATCATCTGTGGTAATAGGGCCTACTATGGTAATTTTGGAAACATAGCCAGTACGAAATACGTGAAAATATTGCAAGGTTTACTCAATCTACGAGCGGAATTTGGGGGTACCTTGACGTCCAACATTCGACTCGCCTTGCATGGGCACGGCATTTCACGGCCAGGCGAAAAACAAACAAAACATATCTTTTCAAAATCTAAAACATTGTCGTTAAAATAATTTCTAAACATTGGAAGTCTATTTTTCAGTTATTATTTCTTGTTGGTTTAAATCGCAACGAATGTGCTGATTTTGTTAACAGTTCTCATTAAACTGGTTTCGAACGTCTGTTTAAAATGTCAGCGCAATCGGTTCAGCGATTCGTCTGATTTTCAACGTACACACACACACACACACACTACACCCACACACACACACACACACACACACACACACACACACACACACACACACACACAACACGCACGCAGAAAAACAATGAGGGCCGTTTAAGTCGAATGGGACATCACTACGTTCGCTACGCTCACATCGTTCAAATTAAATCTTATGGTTTAATTGATGTAATTTATTTTATCCACTGTCGAAATTTTATTTACGAAGAAAGATCTAATATTTATATTTTCTTTCTTACTTCTTTCGTTTTTAAGCTTAATTGGATGAAGGGCGCGTCAACCGTAAGTTCATAATGCGCGACTCTAGCCTAGAGGATATGGGGAGAAAATGTCCAATGCTGGTCAGTTTTTTTGGTTTATTTGGATTAAGGACGCGTCAACCGTTAGGTCATAATGCACCACTCTAACCTAGGGGTGGGGGGAGGGGGGACCCATGCTGGTCAGAACCAGCCACGGGTAAGGGGAGGAAGGGGGGTTTCTCACGTCGCGGTCGTCATTGTCTTTGTCATCCTTCGTGGTGTCATTGTCTTTGTCATCGTCGCCGGGGGGTCGTCAAGGGAAGGGGGCAAGGTCCCCGACTACGATCACCAGAGCTCGCCTCTAGTTTCTAGCTGATGTTTGAGAGATGGACTTTTCTCTTGAATCGCCTGTTACGATAAGCAGCGCGATGCTCTGGGCTAATTCTCAGCCCGGCCCAGACGGGGGACTACACATAAAATAATGAACAATTATTATTTTTAGTTAAGTTGTGTGTTTAATGTTCAGGGTTGTGTCAACTGTCAAACTACACAACATACGCCTCAGCCTACAACGAACTAAAAACTTAAGAACTGTGAAAACCAGAGTTAACCTTTGATGCTCATGGCAAATTCTCTTAATTTCGTAAACTTAAATCAGGTAATAAATCGAACAGACCTGAGAGTGAGACCAATAATTATCGATTGATGCAACGTATCCACGACATGAGGATCTAGGGCTCCTCAACCGAACAGGGTTTTGTGCAACACTCTATATAATTTGAGTTATAAAGAATTTAATTTAATAAGAATTTGTTTGAAATAACGTTTTTTTTTAAATTTGTCAATGTCGCGGGGGAAATGGTTAACTTACGAGATATACAATGACCACGTCAATAATAAAGCTGTGAGTATAATTATTACAAAATCGGTGATAAAGTTATGGTTTTTATGTTAAAACAAATTTTACTTCTAGTTTATCTGGTAAAAGGGCGCTTCAACCGTTAGGTCATAATGTACTATTCTAGCCTAGGGGATGTGGGAGGAGGGGCTCATGCCCATACAATTGAAGAAATATTTCTCATGAATATCGTACTTTTACGATTTTTTTTTCGATTTTTAGTGTGATATTTTCGTGACATTTAGGCCGATTCTGACCAAACGGGTGGGGCTACAACGTTCATTTTTCACATGGGCTATAAGGTTATGGTGATGTAGTACCTTTTGGAAAAAAAAATTGAAAAAGTTAGCCAGAATCCATAAGAATAAATGTTTTAATGTGAGTTTTTTTAGGTTTGTAATAACAATTAACAAGTAACAATAGAAACTTGACAACAATCACCTACAATGCATTCAAAAAGCACTTGCAAAGGAAAAGTGGTCCTACGCAAACTAAAAACTTACAATAATGCTCATCCATCAACGCGGCGGGACTTAAGCGTGTTCCTAGTTTATGTAATTTATCCATCGTATGTACTGTCAAAATGTTATTTACGTAGAAAGATCTTATATGATTTGCATTCTTACTTTATTCGTGTTTTAAAGTTTAGTTCGATTAAGGGCTCGTCAACCGTTAGTTCACAATGCGCGACTCAAGCCTAGCCCATTAAAGTACTGGGGCGAGTCATGTTCGTTTATTTTTCGGGGGAACTTTGAAGGGGTACAAAAAATACATAAAAACAAAATTTTGTAAAAAACAAATTGCTCTTATTAACAAAAGTTATTCAAAATTTGTTATTTAAATCTTATTTTCTTAAATATAAAATCCAAAAGGATGCAAAGGAACTAAACAATGGGAAATACATTGAAAATCTCAGTAATTTCAAAAAAGGCTAACATGCTCAATTTTTAAACGTAAATAATTTTACACGTATGAAAAAATCAGACAAAAACATCTGTCCATCCATGCAAAGAAAATAACTGTTTTATTTAAAATTATTTGACTACGACAAATCCAAATTTTTCCTATTTCTAAATATTGTGCCGAAAAAATAAGTATTTAAATTATCAGAACAAATTACATGTATTTCACTGGATTATGGGATGTAGGAAGAAAACCAACCACAGGTAGGGTGTGAAAAGGGGGGTTCTCATGTCGCGGTCGTCATCGTCTTTGTTGTCTTTCGTAGTGTCATTATCGTCGTCGTCTTCGGGGAGGTAGTCAAGGGAAGGGGGAGGTGTCGCCAAACGACGATTGCCAGAGCTCGCCTCTGGTTTCAGAGTGTGTTGTACTCCCCTACATACTTGCTGATGTTTGCGAGGTGGACTTTTCCATTTTCCTTGCTTTTAAGATAAACAAACATCAATGTACCAGTGCAGACAACATGAGAAACTGGGGCGCTTCAACCGGGTAGGTCATATCACGACGCCTGCGATATTGTAACTAATAATTTGAATTTTTGTTTGTTTTTAATATTGTTGTATGAATTATTAAATATAAAAATAATAATTTTATTCATAAGGTTTAAGAGTATGTAAACCATTTAGTCATAAAGCGCCGCTCTGGCCTAGGGAGATATAGGGAGAAGGGGCCGATGCTGTTTTGAACCAGCCACGGGTAGGGGGAGGAAATGGTGGGTTCTCACCTCGTGGTCGTCATCGGCTTTGTCATCGTTCGTCTTGTCGCCTTTTAGGATTAGCAGAGTCATGCTCTGGGCCCTATTCTACACTAGAGGAAGAAGGAAAGTAAAGAAAAATAACTTATTTGAATGTTTATAATGACATATTTTGTTGTGAATGAAATTTGGTTGAGAAAATCACTTTGAATGTAAACTATGAAGTATAGAAAAATTGTCTCTATATTGTCATATTTACATACTTATGCCTCTGAAGGACCCACGTCGCCTGAAATTGGTTTATTAGGAATAAAGATGCGTCAACCGTTATGTCAAAATGCACCACTCTAACCTAAGGGGGGGGGGGGGACTCATGCTGGTCAGAACCAGCCACGGGTAAGGGGAGGAAAGGGGAAAGACCACTTCTCAATTGTATTGCAAGCTAGGAAGATGCTGTTTTAAACTACCACCACACGTTGACTCAATATGCCTACTGACTGTCAGTACTAGAAATCTGGGTTTACACAATCTTTGTAAGTGTGATAACGATTAACATAACCAACATTGACAGAAATGAAATATAAGGATTGAAAAATGTTTCGAATAATGTCCACATGTCTGACAGTGAAGAAGATGGAACTTCAAGTGATTAATTGAAGATAACAATATCTCCAGGTTTTACCGCCATATTGTCATGTATTAGGGTTGGGACCCTAACACATGTGTCTACTCAACCGGGAAGATGTCACAATCATGCATGACGTCAATTACTCGATCGCACCGGATGCTACCCAGGTCAACGGCTGAGGATTGTTCAACTTAGGAAGTGGCCTAGACCCTATCTCAGCGTTTACTCGGGCTATTTCTCAATAAAACACGAGCGTGGATTGTTCCAAGTAATGACCTGCGTTCTGTCGTCGTCAGTTATTTCGTCATGTAATTAAGCGATCCAAAGTTGGACTCTGATCGGGAATTAACCCATAGACACGGGCCTCTGTCTGACCGGAGGGAGAGAGGGGAACGAGAGACAGCGCTCGCTGATTGGCCGAGAGCGTACCACGTGGGTGGGGAGTGCATCAGAAAGACCGACTGGTCAGCGTCACGGAGGACGGTCGGGGAGTCGAACAAGCGCCGTAATTGAAGAAGGTTGTCCGAATGTGTGCGTGATTAAGAGAGTTGAGCCAGGGCAATAACAGCGGAAGGTTGAGCCAATGTCTACGTGATCAAACGAGACGTGAGTGAGCGTGGAACCCATATGGATTTAGCCATCTGAAGAGGCGAAGCAAGAAGACATCAGGAACCGTTCCAGGGACTACGAGGGAACCCTCGAACACCCATCCAGGATCCAGGACAGCCCCGCAGTCCACCATTCCACCCAGAGTCCAGGGGAACCAATCAGTAAGTCACTATGTCACTAAATAATCAGTCAGGCTTGTAATCATGGGGATAACTGAACCACGTTCCACCAGGGATTAATGCAAGGACTAAACCCAAATAAGACAGAAATAGGTTTGTTTACTTATCTTAAATACAGATGCTCTCTTACATTGAAACCATGGCTTGTCAATGTGTGAACCCCAAACCCAAAACACCCACCTAATACCCATCAAACATCGTTCCCGGTCAATGATTTAGCTGTTAAGGCCTAAAGAGTTATCGCCACGCCCCCACAAAACCACTCTTTTGGTGAACACCACCCTCAGCCAAAGGGCCTAACTAGCTAAGCATGACATGGTGGAGGTATCGCCGGATTATGTGCACTTTATGTACTGTGTACAAGTGGGTTTAAGGTGGGTTTTTGTGGGTTTTGATGGTTAGACGTTTGTAACGTGCGTAAGAAGCTGAAAAGGGGGGTGGGGGTGTTATGTACCTGTGGTACATAGAACGTAAAGTTCGTGTGTGTGTGTTCGTTCTCAAGTGCCAGCTTGTGACGCGTCGATGTTGCAACGCTGTAGCTTGAGCCGGGGTCGGGTTGCGAGCTAGCGAGGCTGTTGTTGACAAACTGCAGGTGTTTATCGCGTCTGGCGATAGCTGAGCTGTGCGATGTTAGTAGAATACTTTTTAGTGAGGGGGGGGGAGCTCGTGCTCTGAATGAACGTTGAGCGTTGTACCGAGGTGTTCGGTCGAGTGGTGAAATTACGTTTCGATATTTTATAATTGTGTTTATTGTAAACGGGGTTGTTTCTCTTTTAAAATCATTAAATTTGTGGTTTTTGATGAGTGAGGAACCTAGTGATCGTGACTTCAGAGCTGGTTTGGGGGCCCTTGAATGTTCCAAACAGGGGGGGGGTTAATCTGACCCCACGGGAGAGGGGGCGGGTATGTTGCTACTCAAGGGCTAGCGGGCAGATTTATTAGTGGAGGCTGGTCAGGTTTGTTGGGGGGATGAGCAAGGGGGTAGTGGCTCTTTTAGTGACGGACGTTTAGTTCGATAGTGTAGCTCGGCTATTCACAGTCTACTAGGTACCAAAACGGGGATTCTTTTGGGCTGCTGTGGTATGGGGTAGTCCACACCCGCGAGAATAGCCCTGTTATTCTCCTGACTAGAGGTGATTGGGTGTTTTCTTTGGGGGTTGGTGAGTCGGGGTACTCCGCACCCCGTGAGGGGGGCCCCTTTAATTTCTCTTGCTACTGGGGGTAGCCATTTCAACACGGAGAGCATGGGGTCTCCCGTAAGGGGGTAGTGTTATCCTCCTGTGCCTGTTGGGGGGTATTTGGGTATTCCTCGTGTTCCCCCGTTGGGGAAGGGGGGGGGTTTTTTGCCCTTTTTCCCCTTTTGGGGGGGGAGCGGTCCGGGTCCTTGTAAAGGATTGGTGAGCGGAGGTGGTAGTTTCAGAGCAGTCCTCTTACCTGACGAGAGACAATGGTGGGGCAAAATGCCTGAGAATTTTGATGAGGTAGGGTGACGTGAGAAAGGATAACAACTTAAAAGGGGCGGTGCACAAATAAATGGGGGGATGACATAAAAGTAAATAGTTTACTCTTTTTTCTAAAGGTGCACAGTATGATTGGATGTGTCTAGTCCAACCTTTATTGTTACCCGGTGATAGTGTTTGGGGTCGTCCGTGGGGGAGGGGTTCAGGTTAAGCCCATTTTTTTTTAAAGACATTCGGGGTTAAGCAGAAAAAAGGGGAGGGGTCGTATGCTGAGCATGACCGGGTGTCCAAAGAATGAAAACGCGACAAACTACTGTTAGCCAAGGAGGGCCCTCTGTAGGTTTGCGATCCAAGGATGCCGTAGAAGAGAGGATAGAGTAATAGTAGGGGGGTTTCAACCGTCAGTAGCGGAGAAGGGGGCAGGCATCCCTTACAAGACTTTGGATGAGTTGACGGCGGAACGGGGTGGGTTTGGGGAGTTGCGCGAGAAAGCGTTACAACTGAGGCAAATGATTTGGTGGGGGTTCGGTGGTGGGGATACAAGGTGGGGAAACGGGGAACCTCGGAGGGGGGAAGGGGTTGAGACTATGGTGAACATTTTTGTTGTTTGTGAAGGAGATGGGGGATGGACAGGAAAGGGGAATACAGAACCGGGGTGTGATACTCGACAGACCCCGGGTTCGAGTCCGGGCCTGGGGGTTTTCCTCAGCGGGGGGGCTTTCACTCTACCCTCAATACAGCAGGGGACTAGGGGTCGTAAGGTTTGACTCAGACGATCTATCAACGAGTCGCCATCACAGCAGGGACCTATGGAATCAGTGAGTGCATTTCTCAGACGCCTATCAGCAAAAAACCTCATTAAAAAGGGGGTTTTTGGGGCCCCTTTTGGGGCGTTTCAGCAGGGGTCTTATCAACAGGGCCCCCAGATGCAGCTTTAAATTATCCTATGCCTAACATGGCTGGGGGGGCCACTTGTCTGGTATGTGGGTATGGTCGGTGGCCTAGTATGCCTAAATCCCGGGTGCAGCAGAGTTTTTTTCAGGGACGGGCAGCGATTTGGAATGTCACCCGGGGGTTAGAGTGTAGGGGCGGTTTTTTAGGGGTAATCGTCATCAAAACCAGCAGTCATCAAAGGCCCGGGTTGTTGTTTTTTCGTAGACAGGTAGGGCACATGCCCCGAGATTGTATGCGTTAAAAGCTTTGCAGGACAGCCGGGCATTAAAAACATCCCGGGGGAGGTGGCATGGGGGCTCAGCCAAAGTCAAATGAAGGGGGGAAACGCCTAAGGTTTTCGGAAGGGAGGTGATTCGTAACTAGGAGACAAGTCTACATCTTTTAGCAATTTTAAAATTTTTCGGGGGAAAAAAAAATAAAAAAAGATCAAAGAGAAATGTTCCAGTGTGGAAAAATAGGCCATGGTGGGTGGAGGTGCGACTTCTTGGGGAAGGCTACTTTATAAAAAACGTTTTTTGAGGATTTTCCCCCGATATTTTTAAGTTGTTATGCAGAATGGGTTTCGGGAACAAAGGTGTTTAGAAATCAAAGGCGTTGCAGAATCATGGGGGTGTGGATGTGAATATAGAGGGGGGGGGGTATCCCCAAGGGTGTTTTTAGTGAATTTAATTCACAGTGATGGGAAAGTATTGTTGAGTAGTGGTGATTAAAAGGGTGGTTCTTGAAAATACCTGTTAGCTTCAGGGTGTTAACTTTCAAGCTTTAGTGGATGTGGACTGGGATGTCTTTTGTGTTCGACCCGGCTTAGTTCCCACGGGGAGTGAAGCCCGTGGCTGGCTGTTGTGAAGGCTGCTAACAATCGATTTTTGAGGGTGGTGGGGAAAAAGCGTGAATTTGAGATGAAAATTTAAAGGGGATGTATATTTATTGTCGATTTAATTTTTGGGGAGGTTTTCGTTGTTTCCCTTTTTTGGTACAGATTTTCTGCGTGAACAATGGAGTAATAAAGTTTACGGGAACCCTGGTGAAAAATGTGTTCACGAGTGATGAGGTAAGCTTTTCCTTTGGGACGAGCAAAGGGGAATGGCAATCCGTCGGGCAGAATGTAGTCAGGGGGCCGGGTTCGACAAGGGGGGTTGCTCTTGGGCTTTTAAAATTTATAAGTGAACAAGGGTTGTGAGGGAACATACGGAGTATAAAATTAGGTATATAGTTATAATAATGATGACTTTTGATCAGGTGTAGTTATCGGGATGTTGGGAAAACAGTATGTGGGAGTGTTCCGCTGATTTTAACAGTGAAAATATTTGTAGAGAGTTGTTCCCTTTTTTCTGATAAAGGTGAAGCAAATTAGAAAATGGGACTCATTGTAAATGATTGTGGGAGGTTTTTTCGTTTTTGTTCAAATGGGACGATCGTAAAGGGGCTTGTGCATGTGTGTTTCAATAGTGTGAAAAAGGGTGGAGAAGGGGAAAAGGGTGAAAGCGATTAGGGGATTGTTCAGGTGAAAAACGGGCGAACGAGGTTTGTTCAGCACCTGTGGTGAACACGCTGTGAGCGTTCGGGACCCTTTCCCCGTGTGTGTAGGAACGTATGATATGTAACGGAAGGGGTTTTTCTCTTGAGGGGTTTTGTTTTCCGGGTGAAAAACACAGCGGGGATCTCCCCGGCAGCAAACCAGTGGCGGAGGGGCATCAGGGTGAAAACACAGCGGTGGATCATCCCCCGGGCAGAAAATCCAGTGGGGACGGCTCATGGGAACAACACAGGGTGGATCACCTCCGAGCAAATCCAGTGGTGGCCCGGTCATGGCGGGCGAACAGTGGGGACACCCTTCGGGGGTCTAACGGGGGGAGCTATCCCGGGCGAACAATTTCAGTGGCGATCTTTTGCGGGGATCAGTTCAGGGGCGAATTCTTGGCGATCACTCAGTGGCGGTTTTCCCTTCCCAGTTTGGGCGTTTTGTTGGGGGGTGTAGTAACGGCGGAGGAATCACCTGCAGCCGGCCACGAGTAAACAATGCCTGCCGAACCTAACGAGTGAAAATGAGTGTCGAACCGGGGACGAGTGAACAATGCAGCGAACCAGTACGATTGAACAATGCAGGTCGAACCTGGGACATGAAAAAAGCACTGCCAACCCTAGTACGAGTAAAACAATGCGTGTCAAACCCTGGGAGAGTGAACAATGCACGCCAAACCCTGGGGATGAACAAGCACTGCGAACTAGTAAAAAGTGAACAAGCAGTGTTAAAACCGGGGGACAAAGTAAAACAATGCACGCCAAAACCTATGGAGTGAACATGGGGTCGAACCTGGGACGAGTGAACAATCACTGCCGACCTGTAGAGTGAACAATGAGTGTTGAACTGGGACGAGTGAACAATGCACTGCGAACCTAGGCGAGTAAAACAAGGGGTGTCGAACCTGGACGGGGAAAACAATGCACTGCCGAACCAAAGGTCGGGTGAAAAAGGGCAGTAAGTTCTCCATGCGGGGTGCAGCAAAGTTTAAAGGGGATTGGGGGTGGGGGGATAAGGCATGGTATCGGAATTTAAAGCAGAGGGTAAAAAAAGGGGCGAAAGTGCACTAAGTTTTTTTATGAAAAGATTGAACTGTGTGATAAAGTGAATTTGGTGGGAGTGAAGGGAGAGTTGATGGGGCTTGAAAGGTTTTTTGCCCGGGGATTCGATGTTTTTACAAAATAAAACGTTTGGGATGAGAACGAGCTATTGAGAAGTTTGAATTCAATAAATTCATAGCGTGTGGAGTGCTCTATTTACGATCGGTGTTTGTTGTTAATAATCACAAGAACAAGTGGGTTGAGAAAGGTGATTATTTTGTTTCGGAGTTTCTGTAGTAGTTCGTGGGGACTGAAATTTTTTAACAACATCGACTACGGCCAGACCAAGGTGGCTTTTACTTGTTATCAGGAGGGCTTATCGCGCCTGGTCACGCGGACCTTGTTTTGTTCCCTTTTGGAGGGTGGTATTTACCCGAGGGGCTTGTTTTAACCAAAACAAGCTTGGGGCCAACAGCGTGGGGTTAGAGATGCTAGATGATTCTGGCGTACTCAGAGGAAGCTGCCAGTGCGGAATGTTTTTACAGTTCCGTCGTTTAGTCGGGATGGTGTTGGGGGACTCGAGATAGCAGAGTTACATCCGAGGATTTTTGCGCGCCATGACGTACAGGGGGGAGCGGCCATTTTTATTTGGGGGACAGTGGGTTGGGTGCAGGGAGCTTATCAAGGACGTGTGACGGTGTGTTGTGAGCCATCGGGTATATACCGGTTTGAGACAAGGGGGCGGTGTTGCTACGGGACGTGAAAAAGATATGCCCGGGTAGCGACCATGGCATAATAGTTATTTGTGGAATTTCCACGATGTTTTTGCCTGGGAAAAAAGCCTGATGGGGGAAATGTAACAAGGGGAGGTGAATTGAGTTAATAGACAATGCCCCCCCTGTCCACGTGCAGCCATTCAGGGTTAGCCAGGCGAGCGCGATGCTATAAGGTTCATGTTTTGACATGTTGCGTCAAGGGATTATCCGGGGAAACGAATTTGGATGGTCTTTTTTCCATTTTGCTCGTAAGAAAACAAAGGGATCGCGCTGGTGGTGGATTTAGGAAGGCGAACCAATTTCAAGAATGTAGTTATCCGGCGGGAATGCTAGGACCGTTGAGCAGCCTTTCTAATAGCAAAAATTTTAGTAGTATTGATTGATGATTTATCTTTTTTTTTTCCATATTGTTTTTAACTGGTTTTTAATTTTTATATTTGTTGCTCCCAAAAAGAGGGAAACTTTAGGCGGAGCATACTTTTTCATTTTGAATACCCTAAAAAGGTTAATTTAATACTTAGGAACTAATTACCCTATCTCTTAGCAATAAAAAAAAATAAAATTGGCAATAAAAATTTGGGCGTACGAATAGATAATCAGCATTTGGGAAAAAAAATTGTATGTCCATCCCAAAAAAGTAAAGCATGGGCAGTAAAAATATTTTTTAGCGGGATACATTACCATTTTTGTCATGCAAAAATAGACGAGGGCCTTTTAATTAACATAACTAATCTTTAAAAAAAAAAAATAATTAATAACTAAGTTTAAAAGTTGTCATTTATAAATATTAAACTAAAATAACAGTGAAATATGGTTAAAAAATTTTTAAAAAACTCTTTTTGGGCTATTACCAAAAAATCCCAAAACAAAAGTTTTATAAAATAATGTAAATTTTTGTAATTTTTAACATTATAACATACCTATTATAGGTAGGAAAAGCATGAAGATTATAGTGAAAAAAAGGGTTTTGGCTTTAAAATTCATGTTAGGAACTTAGATAAATACATGTTACTTCCTTTTACTAAAAAAAAGAGCACAAATTAAAATTAAATTTAAAATTTCCTCTAATTATCGGTTTTAGTGTTTGATGGCTTTTTAAAAAAGAATTTTTGTTTTAGCAGTTAACGGGTTTTTAAGTCCCCGTGATTATGTTGACTTTTTGAATGATTTACAGTTTTTAACATTGGTTTTGTAGCTTTTTGACTTGGTAGGAGCCATTTTTTTGATGGAGGTTGAAAAAAATGCCTTTTGACTTTATATTGGGGTTTTTAAATTTAAGATGTTTTAAGTTTTGGTCCAGAAAAGTGGCATGTCTTTGTTGAATTTCCCTTTTTTTACCCTATGATTAAAAATTTCTTTATTTCTTTTCGAGCGAGTGACTGTTATAGTTTTGTGTGGGGGCTGGGGTATAGAATCTTATTTTTTGCTACTGCGAAGAGAGAGAGTACATACAATTTTCGAATTTTTAGGATTCAGTATTTACGTATAAGTTTTTGGGGGGGTTGATTTCCGATTAATTTTAGAATAATTTTTAGAAAGTGTTTTTAAGAGACATTAATTGTGTAGTGTGTGTCATATGTACCCCCCCATCCGATAATTTCCCTATGGGGATGATTTTTTAAAGCAAAGTAAAAAAATTTTAAGTTTTTGAATGTCAGAATGTTTCCCGAGACGAAAGGTTTGTATGTGTAACGGACCTTCTTAATAATTAATTTTATGTGTTCATTCCCCCGAGTGTGGTGATTTGAATTTCCAGATACTAGTTGAAGTTGCCTTTGCTAGTTTATGGCAGTCGCATTGTTGATTGTGATTTTTCAGTCACTATCGTGGAGTTTCAGTATAAATCTATCAGGTTCAGGGGTGGGCCGAGGTGAGAAAGTTATGTATGTAGTCTTTTCTTTTTTGAGAGTTTGTAGATTTTTATTTAAACCATTGGGGAACTTTGCGAGCCCTTGCTTGCCAGCAAGTGGGGATTGAGCCAGAGTTGGGGAGAACGAAGGACTGTGTCTCGGCAAAGGTGATATTTTCGTTTTCATTAAGGGAACATAGGTCGTTTATAAAGATCAAGAATAATAGGGGCCGAGGACGGTCCCTTGCGGGATATGATTTATTTCAGGGTTTTTTAACGGGTTGGGTTTTGCCCGGGGGTCAGGAATCTGTTCTTCTCCTGTTGGTTTGGCAGCTTTAGATACCAGATTGCCCTTGGGGGCTCCACAAGCCCCCCCTTTCCAAAAAGCGAGGACCTGGTATTGGCAGGCCTAAAGTACAAGCATTGTCATGTTACCTTTACGACGTCCTTGTCGGGTCGGCCGATGTAGCAGCCTCGGCATAGTCTTTGTTTGGGTGGGGGGGTTCAGGAGGTGAATATGACGTTAAAACACCCCAAAAAACCCTTTTGGGTATGGCCAGATCAAGATTTTGGGGCTATTTTGGATGAGGAGGGGGGTTTCGCCTAATCCGGACACGATTTCGGCGATTAATTAGTTTCCCACGCCAACTAAGGTCAAACAAGGGGCATTTTTTATCGGTCTAGCCCCTATTTTCGGAAAATTTTTTTTTTGTAAGGGTTTTTTCCCCAATAGCGGCCCGCTTACGGACCCCACAAAGAAGGGCGTGAAGTTTGTGTGGGCGGAGGTCACGAGGGGCGTGCACGTTTAGGCGGCTTTCGTAGCGCCAGTGTTACGTCATTTTAAAACCTGCGCTCCCCCCAGCTCCCTACCCAGCGCACGGATTGGTTTTGGGGGCCCTTAACTTCAGAAAAAATGAGGGAAATTTGGGATCCCAATTGGGTACGCTAGCAGGAATTGTTAAAGGGAGGGGGGACAGTATCGTTACGAACTGGAGTGTTTTGCGTAGTGTTTGGGATAAAATATTTCAGACATTTTCTGTATGGGCGTCGGGTTTTAGGTGGTTAGCGATCATCACGCGCTGTGTTACCTGCGATCGACATGAACAGTAGTAAAGGTTTTCTAGGGGGGGTATTTTCTTTCGGACTACGATTTTGATCATATTTAAATTTAGGGGAAAAAACATCTAGATGCAGATTGTGTTCACGAATGATTTCCCCGAGGATGATGAAGAGCAAGTGCTAGCAATGATCTGGAAAAAATGACTACAGCAATAGAGGTAGGACCTTGCCCAAGTTGCAGCAAGCAGAGCTAAATTGTCGGGGTAATGGGTATGAAGGACCTGGCCGGCGACAGCGCAGTAGTTCGTCAGACAGTGGTTATGGTTTGGAGGAGAGGTTTTTTATAAGAAGAACTTTAGCCTAAGGTCCGTCAAAAATGCTTGGTTTTCCCGGACAGTTTAAGCGCGAGATGTTTGGGAAGCATGCACGATAGCAGGGCTTTCGGGGGCACCTTGGGGCCCCCTGTGGTCGGTTTTTTTTTTGGTGTTGCGGGGCTTTTTTTTTTGGGTTAACAACTTTAGGGGTGCCAAAATCCCCGGAAGTCCCCCGAAAACTAAGGCCCCCCAGGGTTGCTACAGCAGTTCAGGGTGCTTTTGCAGAGGTTCTGGCAGGGACGTGGTCGGCCTTTGACCTTTACGAGGCAGAACAATCGATATATAGTTTCGGCCCCGGATATCGACGAGGTGGGCGTTTGCAAAAGGGCCTGGGAGCGGCACAGCGTGACAATTTTCGGATTTTCGTGGAGGACGTTTTTGCAAAATTGGATTCCCAAATAGTTTCTCAGATCGCCCGGTGTGCAGTTCAGAAGTCGCTTCGGTTTTTAAAAGGGGGGGGATTTGCCGAAAAAACTTGGGGGGTAAAGGTCTTTAAATTGCCTAGGCTTTATTTAAAAAAGAAAAGGGGGTTTTTTGGGCTTTCGGGGGAACGTACAAAATCCCTTTTAACAAGGGTGGGATGAAATGCCATGTGGAGGACTAGTACTCGCCACAAATTTATTTTTTTTTTTTTTTTTTTTTTTTTGGGGTTTTTTTTTTTTTTTTTTTTTTACTTTATTTTTTTTAGTAGAGCAAAATGTGTGAACCTATCGTTTTGTTTAAGAGTCCTAGTTTATTTAGTTCATATAAGGAAAAAGATAACAAACAAACTGAAAATAACAAATGGAGGAAAGAGGGTGGTAGTTTTGTCGAGAAATAGTCATAATGTATTGAAGTGCTATAACGAGTTCCTCTGTGTTCTAAAAAGGAGGAATTAAGTTTTTCCTTTGTATCATATTGTATATTTTATTATTGTAGGTATTTCCCGTGCTGTCTTGGCTAATTTATTAACTACTTGTGGTTTAATAATTTTATTTGTTTTAGTCTAAATGGAAATAGTGGGGAAAAAGTGGCATGACTGTTTTCTGACTGTGGGTACTAGTATTCGATTTTTACCAAGCTTGTGTTTTTGTGGGTTGAATCCCTTGGTTTTACTCCACTAATTAAGCAGTGGGATTGGTGGTGTATTTGTAGTTTTTCTTTCATTGTTGTATATAGCCCGTTTTTTTTATAGATGGAATTGTGGATATTTTGTTATTATATTATTAGTAGTGGAAAATTACTTATTGTTCTACGCAGGCCGAAAATATAGTATAATGTCTATAAAGGTGCTAGTAATTGTGCATGTATATTAATATAAGCATAGGAATAAATGTTGTTGGGAAAAATGGAAAGTGTCACGGGCGTTTTCCTAGTTCAAAAAAGATTGTCTTTTTGCGCTTAGTTCGGGGAATTGCGCCATAGAAGTGGGATATTCAGTCCCTCTTCTTGATTGGCTTGGATATAGTTTCAGTAAGGATTGCTATGGAACAGAAATGGGTCAATGGTTTAGATCGTTATGGAGCGAAGCACAGGTGTGAAACTCCAACGACAGGTCCGATTCTGTGCTTAGGCGAGATTGATTAGTTTTCCTTCGGAACACTGGCAGTATGTCCAAATTTGTTTTAGTATTTTTGTTAATATATGAGGCATCTTTGAGAGATTGGTTCGAATTGGTTTCCTGAGTTGTGTGGTAATGTCAACTAGCCTTTGTGACAGTCGTTGGGAATATTATGTGTGAGTTGTTTTATGAGGACGCCATGTTTTCTGCTATACTAAGGGTTTTAGTAGGGCGTTGATGTCAGCACGGTTTGGTGCGCCCCGTCCGTTTTAAAAATAGTAAGCGTCGTTTGCTAACTATTAAGGAAATATTTGATGTGTTATATTTTATTGTTACTAAGGGTTAATGAAAACGCAGCCCTGGGTGGCTTTCTAATTTCATTTTGTTTTTCGTCAACTGTTTTTTCGTGACTTCCGTCGGAACCATTACGTTAAATGCACAGACAGTTTTCGAAGGCCCGCCTAGCGCTCCTCAAAGCCGGTGGAATGCGCCCGAAGCGGAATGGGCTGTGGGCCAGTGGTTGCAATTTTTATGCTTGACGGGTAGGCTTGGTTTAGGCACCGTAGGCCTTTGACAGTAGAGATATGCAAACATGAGTCCCCTAGCTGACGACAGGTATTATAATTAAAATATTCTGAACTTGTTTGCATAAATATAATAAGTTCCCCGCACAAATAGTGGTGTGGTGTGAATGGTGTTAATTTGATTAGATATATAAAAAAAAAAAAAAAAAAAAAACAAGGCAGATCAGTGGTGTATCGATTTGTCTGCCTCCGCTTATGTATTAGTTTTTGATTAATTTTTAAGCGTGTATTATAGATACCTAATTTTGGAATAATTAGGGTTTATAACAGGAACATCTTTTCTGAGTGGAAGATGTTTCCTTTTATCCCTGTTTGTTGTTCCCGTACATTTACTGAAAGGTGTCGGATGCTATTTGTTTTTTCAATCGTGGTTTTCCGGTTTCCGTAAATCCCCAGTATGGTAAACGGCGAGAGATACTATATGTGAAGAAACCTCACGTGGTCCCCTGCTTTTGTGTGGTGTGGGAAGAAACAGCAATTTGTCGTGGGGGGGGGGGATATTTATTTCTCACGGCATACCCATGGTTGGTTTTTTGGATGGTTTTTTTTCTTTGAATAGCAAAAACGATGTGCTTATTGGATTTTTTTTATATTTTTTAAGGAATGTCCCCGTGTTTCCATTTATTTGTTTTTTGTCTTTTTAGATGCGATACGCTTATGTGGTTTTTGTTTTTCGATAGTGAATCCTGGGTTCGGATCTTCTAGCATGGTAAAACACAAAAATAAGGGTCCAGGATTTTCGGGGAATAGCCTATCACGATTGGTGAGGTGGTTTCATCGGTAATTATACCACATTGCGGGTATTTTTATAACTTGGGTATTTTCTAAAAATACCATACGCCCCCGTAAGTCCCCGAAATAATGGCCGCTGAGTGGGTCTTTGTTTTGTTGGGGTAAATTTTAAATCATAATTAAGATGTGGATTTTTTATTTGAAACCCGCTGTAAAATCGTGGTCCCCCTTGCCCGTGATTTTTCCCACGAACGGATTGTCCCTACGGGTGGGTAATGGATTGCCATGGTTTTAATTCAGCTTAAGTTGGAATGTCCGTGGTTGGCATAGCGTTTTCAAAAAGAGTTGGAAATATAACCTTATGGTGGATTGGTGTTTATAAAGAAATATAAGTAAGGTCCGCACTCCTCCGGGTATTTAATACGTGAGTGTTCTTGAGGATGGTATAACATAGGGCGTAAGTACCCCCTAAGCGATTAGCCCCGCGTAGGACCTAGAATGGTTATTGGTGATATAATATTTCAATTTTGGATTTTACGTTTGAGAAATAATTTTCGTGGTCGCGCCTGGTTATATCTTCAGGGTGGGATTTTTATAGACACCATGGTTTTAGTACTGTTTTTGGTTTGGTTTTCCACGTGTTGGAACTTGGCGACAGTCAATCACTCGTGCGGGCAGCCCTCAGTTTTTACCTGCCCGGGACGCGTGGTGGCTGACATATGAAAAAACCGGAATGGCCTGACTCCTTTGTGAGTTGACTGGCAATGACATTCCGTTGCGTCCCGACTGAGCCGGTTATCGGACCGTGGGAAAGGCCTCCGTGTGCCTAGAATGTGGGTGAACACGGTAGGGGTCGGTTACACCCCTATTGGTTGTTTGTTGGTGATTGAAAAAGGGGTGGTACACTCGTGTGTATGTTTTTTTTAGGGGTGTCCTGGATGGCTAAAAAAATTAAGGATTTACATTAAGTTTAAGGTTTTTATTTTCCCTCCTGGCCTCAGCTACAAAACCGGTTTTCCGAAGTTTGAGGGTTTTATTTCAATGTATTGTCTACTAATACATCTGGCCTACACTAAGTGTTTAGGGTATGGTTGGACACTCGTGTTTGTTGGCTATTACGTCTTCTGATAGTTGAAGTTGGTGGGGCATTGCTTGGTTTAAGGGAAGGGGCTCTGCGTAGGTTTTACCCTGCACATCGGGTCCTGCCACATACTTGGTTCGCCCGGTTGTTTTTAGCTTTGTAAATTGGTTTTTTTTGTTTTTTTTTAATGTTTTTTGTTTCCCGATTACGACGTTTTGGGAAGAGGAATGAAAAATCTCGAAGGATATGTAAAATTTCGGTTTTTTTGTCGTTTTTTACTGGCTAACGGAGTTTTTCCACGGGTTTTTCGAGTTTCGTGTAGTCGCAGGGCTTCATCCGGCGATGGTGGGACTTCGTCCCGAAAGTTTGTACTTTGATTTTGCTGAGATGGGTTCGTTTTTTCTGCGGATTTTTCTGCTGCTGGCGTACGTTCTCCCCACAGTAGGGGTATCGGGCTTGTTATCAGTCCCCGCTTTTCCAGGATACTTTGAGTGAAGTTGTCTGTGTTTTTTTTTCCTTGCTTTTGAAACGAGTAGGTATGAAGTTTTCCGCGGAGCAGATCGTGGGTTGGGTGATCCTGCGGACCCCTGAGGGGGACGAAGAGCTGACCGCTGTGGGGTGGCAAAGAGTGAAAGACGCAGTGGAAGAAGTAGTTCACGATAAGTTGGAGGACCCAGAGGAAATGTGGGACGAGTATAGTATATATTGGGGTGCCAGTAATAGAAGGATCGTTTTGCTGGGGCGAGCTGCTTCCACGATCGAAGCGCTGGGGGCGCCCGTTTCGGCTCCTTTTGGGGGTGCGTTGGGTCCCCGGAGTGGGAGACTTCAGCTAAGAGCTTTCGGCGGTACTGGCGCGCGCTGTCAGGGATTTCAGCAGGCGTAATAAATGGCCCCTTCCACCCCGTGAGGACAGCTACTTTGGGGTCGGGGACGCTCCGTGGCTGGAGCCACGTTTAGTCTATGCCTACGGTCTTGGGGACTTGTAGCGGGGGGGGGGGGGTTAGAAAAAGAAAGTGAATACGCAGAGCTCATTTTTTTTTGTTTTTTTTTACTTTCATTTTTTTTTTTTTTGGTTTTCTCTCGCGTGCTTGGTTTTTTCTTGGTTTGTTTTATTTAGTCGGGCAGGGGGGTTAAAAATTTAAGGGATCTAAATTTTTCGGGAGCTTAATTTAGGGGACTAAATTTAAAGGGGGGATATTTTGTGAAAGAGCTTGTGTTTAAAAAAAAAAAAAAACAAAGGAGTTAGTGATTGGAGAGTATAAAGTTTCTGCCCTGGTCCTTTGCAGGTAGCGGGTTCCAGTGTGGGTGTGTCGTCCTCAGTGCTATGGCGCCCAACAGTGCTTGTGTTCTGTTCTTGTGCTTCATACTGTTACCATCGCCTTCTCGGGAATAATTGTATTAACTACATTGGTGAGTACGTCCATCTTCTCCCGTTTCATCCATGTGCAGACAGGATATGGTGAAAGCCTGGTGTGGAGTAATGTCCGGGTGGTTTTGGCAAAATGTAGGGGACGCGCCGGATCTATGATCCCACGGTGCCCCTATTTCTTTTCCCGCCCCTTGGCCTCAAGTAGTTCGGTCAAATTTTGACACTGAAGCCTGTAGTAGAGCGGCATGTCCCCCCGATAATGTTTACCCAGGATAACGATTGTGAGGTGCTGCGGGCCCTGTTCTCTCCCTGACCAAGCCGTTTAGACTTCAAAATTTTGCAATGCTTGACGCAAGGTAACGGGTCAGGATAGTGGCCCGTCACGTAACTTGTTGATGCGGGGAGACGAACCCAGGTCTTGATATTCTTAGGGGACGCGGAAAATGGTGTTGTAATTTGCCTGACGCAGAAGGATGCTGAGTATTGTACCATAAAGCATGAGGGGTTGAAATCTTACCCGCTGTACGTAAGATATGGCCTTAACATAAAACTCCGAGGGAAATTGCGTGATATTTTTGTCCCCTTCGTATCTGAGGTTATTCCGAGCGTTTCTCAGGGGTGATAGTCCCGTGTCAAATCAGGCCTAGGGCCGAATTTGTCCTAAGATATTCGAAAAATTTCAAGGAAAATCAATGTCACTAAGCCTAGAACTAGAAAGGCAGGTGTATTCAATGCAGCATTGCTTCTTTTTGTTTACACCAAGCAAACAATCAGTTAAAGCTCTGGAGCAAGTTTTTCGTTGGAACTGCTTAGTAGCTGCAGGCTGGGGTCGGATACCAGGGGGCCGCTAAATAGCCTCCGTCGTTGCTGAATTGACGATCTTGTGGCTCTGAAAAAGAAACTTTGGAAAGACCGGGGCAAAAGAGCTGGTGGTTATTTGAACCTTCGGGATCTCTCAATATTAATAAATTAGATTTGGCCGACTTGTTTGGTGGCAGACGGTGAAGTCCCTTGGGTGACCAGTCCCTTGGCATCCCCGATAAATCTCAGGGGAGAAGTGGCGCTTTGTTCCAACCTCAGCCAGTCCGTTTTTTTGCATGGAGATCAGTTCCTGTGTACTTTCCTGGCGGAACCGACTATCTTTTGCGGTTTCACGGGTTTAACTTTTGGACGGAAATCTCGGGGGAATTCCCCTGCGGCTTGTCAGCCCTCATGTGAAAACTCGTTTGTGTTTGCTACCGAGAGCGTTGGGTCCCCAGTAACAGTGACCGTCTTCCAGGGTCCGTGTCTACGTCGACTTATTTTTAAGTGGCTTAAGAATGATGATCTTCCATAAAGTTTGTTCATTCCAATGCACTGAGGATAAGAGCGTACAGCTATTACAGAGCTAGGGTTTTGGAGACCTCCGCCCTTTACTCATGCCAAAAGTGGTACTTCGGTTCGACGGCAGGGTCGGAGCTCCTGTCCGTAATACCTGTCCGGACGTAAGCAAGTGATAGGGTCGTACAGCTAGATTTCCGTGTGATTGCCGACCCTCGGGGGGGGGGGTGGGGGGGGGGGGGGGGTGGGGGGGGTTGGGGGGATGGGGGGGGGGGGGGGGGGGGGGGGGGGGGGGGGGGGGTGCTCCATGGTAGGCTGTGGGTTCGGAACCTGTATCCATGCGAACTCCAAGGGGAGCGCGGGTTGTGTCAATGCCCCATTTTTGACCTAATGGTTTTTGGGCCTGGCCTAATCTCATGAAGGGACCGGGTTTTCAATGATCATCGAGGTCGGTCTTCCCGAAAACGTGGACTTCTTTCCTGGACTCTGATTGGAATGCAACGGGTCCCGCATCTGACTATTTTCTTGTCCCCTAGGCAATGGGAGGCCTTGGCCCGGCCCCTGTTTTGTCAGGTTTGAATTGGATAACTTTACAATGTTTTGGTGTTGCATGGCTCGACGGCCCGATTTTTGTGTCTTGGATTGTGGCCGGGGGTGTGTTGGTCCCCTTTGTTTTATTGTGTTTTTTTTGAAACCCCAGTTGATTAGGTTATGTGCGTTAGACAGCACAGGCGGAAACCCCTGAATCCCGCCTAAAATTGAGTTTTTTGAGGTTATGACAGGCCATGATGATTTTGGAACATTTTTTTCTGATCGGGGTAATTTTTTGATTTTGGGCGGTTAAACTGTGTTTGCTGTAGACGTCCGTGGGTGTTGCTCAAAACGCCTAGAAACCGAACCCCCCTGGTATCCAGACAAGGAAAGGCCAGGGGAGCCCAGAATATTGCCCTGGGTGAAAAGAGCTCGTTTGGCTTTAGGCTCGCCAGTTGTGTGGCCCTAGATCCGTGGGGTTGTATATGGGTTGTAAGGGCTTCAAGTTATATTGCATGACGAAGAGGCGTCAATGTCGTGAGCCCGTTCCGCTGCACATTCTGGGGTGGACGGAAGCAATGAGAAAAATGACGCAGGAAAACAAGCAAATGGTGGTTCATCCATCAAGGGAGGTATATGTTTTGGGATGTAAATTTGGTAATCCAGTGTCTGTATTACCAACCTACGTTTTCATCTCTGGTGTTTTTACAATAAACAATGAGCAATGGTAGTTAACAAGCCTAGGTTGGCGGGGTAGACACCTGGAGGGAACAGCCGTGGGTTCAGTTTTTTACCTAGGCCTGTGCTGAGTGGACAAGTGAATTGCACTGTTTAGGTGACGTGCTTTCATTTTCGTTGGTTTTGTTTTACTTTATTATTTTGCTGGACTAATATTGTCTTGTACTGTGGTAATGAAATGTCAATAAGCAATAACTGTTGTGTAAATTATTCAAAAACCCCCCCCCCCTATTTTTTTTTTGTGGGTTTATTTGTTGAATAATTTTATAGTTTAAGCATTGTTTAATTGCATTTTCTCTTTCACTTCCATTTTATTGGTGGTAACAAAAACAAGAATATTTGTTTTTTATTTTTTACCTGTCCGGCAGCATCTTATTAGTTTCTTTTAATGGTTATTAAAGTTGTACCCCACTGGGAATTTCCTTAAATGGAAAATAACTTTTCTACTTACTAATGGCTATTTTTAAATTGTTAAAAATGTTCTTTTTGTTTGGTTTTCCTAATTTTTTACTCTGTAGAGTTTCGTCAAAGAAATTAGCCGTTGTAAAATTGCTTAGTTTCAATTCCTCTCCTGTCCTACTTTCCTGCGTCAAGCGTCAGTCCCCCTCTCATGTTTGAAATGTTTGTTGGGTCTGGACGAGCTGTCACGTGCGGTTTTCCTGCTGTTTATTATTTATGGTTACAGTTGTCCCCGTTTATTGAGCGGAAGGAAAATTGTACTATCCAGCTGCAAATACCAGCTTCGCCCTGATGACGGAATGCCCGTTGACTGTGGTGCTTCCGGACATCACACTGTCCCGAGATCGTTCTGTAACTTTTTTCTTTTGTTTAATATTCTAGAAGGTTTTACAGGAGGCCTCGGTATTTTAATATATATTATTTTTTTTTTTGTCGAATCTTATTATACAGGGAATTATGACATTTGACTTAATTGCATGACTATTGTTTTTTCTTTTTGGATTTGTTACGCACAGACCCATACCCTTGCCGGTGCATATTTGTGTTTTTCGGTTTTCTCTTGATGTGTCCCCTTGTGTTAAAAATAGCTTAAACAAGGGAGCTAACAGGTAACCAAAAATACTTTTATAGAGCTTTGCCATAGGAAGTCCTACTGTCGTCCGAGTCAATTTCCTTTTACGTAGATTTCCTGATGTATCTTGAAACAGGTAATTCAGGCATTTGTCCCTGTAGTTGGGGGGAACGTGGACAGTTTTTTTTTTTTTTTGGGGTGGGGGAAGTAGTTTTTTGTTGCCATTCCTTGGGAATAGATTTTCAGTGTGGACTCTGGAGAAAGAGGACATCACTGAAAGGACAAAGGGGAATAGGACACAATCTGGAGAGGACCGAAGGAGAGAGGAGAATGAGGAAGACCTTCAGCGCAAGAGGATTCCGTCAGCCATGTTTTTATCCGTGGTTTACGAATGACTCTGACTCAGGAGAGGACAGACGAAATGTAACCCAGGCACATGGTGCCCTTACAGCCATCAACGGATACGGAGTACTCCTGGATTAGGGTCCCCGACCCCCCAATCCCCCTCAGGAAGAGGGCGAGGAAAAATGTTTTAATAGTCAATGGGAGGTCTTCGAGCTACAGGCAGCCCAGTTCCACGGGGTCCGTGCCCTAGGAAGGGGGGGGGCATTTCATGTCAATTAGGGTTGGGAACCCTAACACATTGTGGTCCCTACTCAACCGGGAGATGTCCACAATCATGCATGAAAGTTCAATTACTCGAATCGCACCGGATTGCTACCCAGGTCCCCAACGGCTGAGGATTGTTCAACTATGAAGCGGCCTAGTACCCTATCTCAGCCGTTTTTTTTTACTCCGGGCTATTTCTACCAATAAACACGAGCGTGGATTGTTTTCCAAAGCATGGACAATGCGTTTCTTGTCGTCCCGTCAGTTATTTCGACATGTAATTAAACGGCGATCCAAATTTGGACCCTGATTCGGGAATTCACGCATATACAAGTGTTTCCTCTGGTCCTGACCGGAAGGGGAGAGAGGGGAACGCGGAAAGACAGCGCCTCTGAGGATTGGCGAGAGCGTACCACGTGTGTGAAGGAGGTGCCAATCACGAAGGACCGACCTGGACAGCGGTCCCCCCGGAAGACGGTCGGGGAGTCGAACTAGCGCTGTAATTGAAGAAGGTTGAGTCAATGTCTACGTGATCAAACGAGACGTGAGTGAGCGTGGAACCCATATGGATTTAGCCATCTGAAGAGGCGAAGCAAGAAGACATCAGGAACCGTTCCAGGGACTACGAGGGAACCCTCGAACACCCATCCAGGATCCAGGACAGCCCAGCAGTCCACCATTCCACCCAGAGTCCAGGGGAACCAATCAGTAAGTCACTATGTCACTAAATAATCAGTCAGGCTTGTAATCATGGGGATAACTGAACCACGTTCCACCAGGGATTAACGCAGGGACTATACCCAAATAAGACAGAAATAGGTTTGTTTACTTATCTTAAATACAGATGCTCTCTTACGTTGAAACCATGGCTTGTCAATGTGTGAACCCCAATCCCAAAACACCCACCTAATACCCATCAAACATCGGTTCCGGTCAATGATTAGCTAACTAGGTCAAGAGTAACCTTACGCCCCCACTAAAACACTCATTTGGTGAACACCACCCTCAGCCAAAGGGCCTAACTAGCTAAGCATGACAGTATTATTGACAACGTGAGAAAGAAGGGCGCTTCAACCGGTTAGGTCATATTGCGCCGCCTGTGATATTCAAAGTTAATGAAAAGAGTTTATGCCGTGGTTGATGATTATATTGTTGTATAAGTTTTTAAAATAAAATAATATAATGGCGATGATAGTAATAGCGAAAGAAGATTTATTTTAAAACTTTTAAATGTCTAACTACCCGTTGATGACATTTTTATTTATCAAGTTATTTTGTAGCTGTGGACCAAGTGTAACTATGTCAGTTTTAGTGGGGACTATTTCCCACAGACATAAGTTTTTTTTGGTTTATCAATGCACCACTCTAGCCTTAGGGGGGGAGGAGCGGCCCATGCTGGTCAGAACCAGCCACGGGTAAGAGGAGGAAGGGGGGTTTCTAACGTCGCGGTCGTCATCGTCTTTGTTATCGTTCGTTGTGTCATTGTCATCGTCGCCGGGGGGTCGTCAAGGAAAGGAAGCAAGGTCCCCGACGACGATTGCCAGAGCTCGCCTCTAGTTTCGGGGAGTAAGATATTCCGCTCTTCATAGCTGATGTTTGCGAGGTGGGCTTTTTCTCTTGAATCGCCTTTTACGATTAGCAGAGCCATGCTCTGGGCCAATTCTACCCCGGGCCCAGACGGGGACAGAAGGTCTAGCAATGGGTCCCCCACTATAAATTTTATTTTATTTAGGACGCATCAACAGTTAGGTCATAATGCACCACGCTTGCATAGGGGATATGGGGTAGAGGGGCTCATGCTGGTCAGAACCAGCCACGGTTATAGTGAGGGCAAAGAGTACCTCTCAAACCGAAGTGTTGGATACGTTACATAGATGATATTTATTGCATTTGGCAACACGGAAGAGAATCTCTTGATATATTTCTAGAAGAAATGAATTCACAAGAACAAAGCATTGTTTACTATGGAAATAGAAGCAGACAATCAGCTAGCTTTCTTAGGCGTGCTGGTTAAGAGAGGCGAGGACGGTAAGGTAGCACACACGGTGTACAGAAAGCAACACTCACGGACCGTTACTAACATGACGATTCTCACCACCACCCGAAACAGAAAATGGCAGTTTTACATTCACCCACCATCAGGTCGAAACGTTTAACTGGTGAAAACCACATTCACGGGGAACTAAAGGTTTTGGAAAATGCATTCCTCCAGAATGGATTTATTCCTAAAACCATTGAACAAGCATTTTCAAGGACATCCAATTTAAAAGAAGAAAAAGAAGACTCTGTGGAACCAGTGGCTCTAGCAGTGCTGCCGTTTGTTCACAAGACCACGGTCAGAATAAGTAGATTAGTGAGTAAGTAGAACATCAAGTCTAGTTTCTGTACAGAAAGGAAAATAAGCTCTTTCATCCAACCTGTTAAAGATTCTTATAAATTTGACAGTCGCAGAATTTACAAGATACCATGTGAATGTGGAGATGTCTACATTGGAGAGACCGGGAGAAAAATATCAACCAGATTAAAGGAGCATGAACGACACATACGACTGGGTTTAGCAGCAAAGGCAATTGGAGATGATAGAGGAGTAAACGATTTGCAAAGACATCAACGCCTGTTCATCATCAGGAAACACCGACCCAACTTGTTGGACACGATTCTCACCGCGGGCGACTCCAGTATCAATAAGGCTAATAACAGAGAGAACCAAGCCAACCCTGCTGACGCTGCCACCACCGACGAGCATTGTCTAGCACAGACCGGTATATTAAACTAGAAACACCGACACAGCGTGTTGGACACGATTTCGAACGTGGACGACTCCAGGATCAAAAAGGCTAATAAAATAGGAAAGGGGATTAAATATTATGAAGGTATCCAAGTGTATAACCTTTGATATAAAATTTTGAATCAATAATTGGAAATAGACTTAATTATAAGACTTAATTATAATATAATAAATTAATGATCTGGATATTGCTTCGTAAAATAAATTTGCACAAATTTTTACATTTAAACATTAATTGCAAATATCATTTTGCCTAGTTTTGCAAGGATGAAGTCACAGGGCAAATTGGATTGCGAAAATGTAGGATATACAAGATATCAGATATACAAGATAAGATAGATTGGTTGGCATTTCTTTTAGATCACATTGCTTTTGATTGTGAAAGGTTCAATTAACTAACGACGTGAGAAACTAGGGCGCTCACCGAATAGGTCATATTGCGCCGCCTTGTGATATTCCAAGTTAATGAAACAAGTTTATGGCGTGTTTGATAATTATATTGTTTTATAAGTTTTTAGAATAAAATTAATTAATGGAGATGGAAGTAATAGCCAAACAAGATTTAATTATTTGAACTAAAAAAAAGAGAAGAAATGTGATTGATGTGAATTAATAAAAAAAAATAACTTTGAATGAGAAATTTAGAAAGTTTGTCGCCGAAATCATATGATAGAAGTTCTCCATATGATTAGGGGAGATCAAATTGTTTGCGCTTGGCCTCATAATTGGTACATTCTGCTAACATATGTCTAAGATCAGGGTTAAAGGTAAACCACGTTTGCACATCTGGGAACAGCCTGTTCTCTGGTTAAGAGATATCCGAGGCTAGAGCCTGTTACGACCAGCAGAGCCCAGCTCTGGGCCACTTTGTTGACGGGCGGGGATCTTTGTTCTTGTCATCATTTTTTTATGTCATTCTCGTTGACATCTAGCCGGTAGTCAAGGGGGGGGGGACCCTACGACGACTGCCAGAGCCAGTGAGATTGTTTTTTCCTATTGTCTAGTCAACTATCAGCATAAACCTACCCTGGGTTGAGTTCTACCACTTTCCCAGACGAACAAACTGTGAGAAGACGATACAGGGTTCAATGCCCGCTATAAGCAGACTTTTTTTCTTCTTACGTTGACTTCAGCCATCACTTTTTGGCTTTTGAATTTGTATTTTGTATTAAAAAAGATGACGTGAGAAACTAGGGCGCTTCAACCGGTTAGGTTATATTGCGCCGCCTGTGATAATGAAAGTTGATGAGATCAGTTAATGCAGGTGTGTTTGATGATTTTATTGTTTTCTAAGTGTATAAATAACAAAAAAATGATGTTGAAAGTAATAGCAAAATAAAAGTTATGTTGAAGAATGAAAAAAAAATGAATTAAAGAAATGTGTATGATGTTAATTAAATTCTGTTAAATAGATTACTATGGATGAGAAATTTAGAAAGTATGTCGCCGTTATCATATGATAGAAGTTCTTCATATGAATTAAAGGGGCTAAAACCCCAAAAATTATTTTTACCGCGTGATCTATAGCACAATACTACACTTAAATGACCGTTTAAAAAATTATATCTTGTAACTGTGATTTAACACGAATTTTTTACTTTTTTGATCTAGAAATTGACGATAATTGGTGTTTTGGAAAATTTCCTAAATCGGCTTTAATTAACCTGCTTCTTTTTTGGTCCACATAGATACTAGAGCATAGTACCGTACCAATCTAAAATGCCCCATTTTAACAGTATTAATCTAAAATTCTCCATTTTAACATCGTGTCTTGAAACTGTGCCCAAATATACCCTCAAACACGCAAAAATATGCATTCCAAAATCACACCCCATCTTGGTAATCAGCATATTTTGACCGAACTATTTGCCCAAATTACAAAACAAAATATAGAGAATTTACAGAAAAGGCTGTCGAGTTCGTCAAAAATGGCCAATATTTTTTTGGATCAAAATCCTCCAAGGTCACGGGCACGGGGCATAAAAATCGTCCCCAAGTTATTTCTTATGGGAGATTTTTGCCGATGGGACCTAGCTCGAAAAATGTCATGTTTGACTATTTTTTGGGAGGTCATGGTGGCCCCAATAATTTTTCTGTTAACGAGTATAAGGGGAGGAAAGGGGGTTTCTCACGGCGTGGTTGTCATTGGATGCCATATGCGCCGAGCCCATCCTACACCGGGCCCAGACGGGGTAATGGAAATATTTAGTTCTATAACATGCAAAATATTTGTGATGATGAATTAAATATGGTTATGAGCGATGATTCGTTGTTGATTGTTAGGTAAGAAGGTTCTTAGACACTCAAACACACGTCCTCCTGTTCCCGACTACGACCGCCAGGACTCGCCTCTAGTTTCGGGGAGGAATCTACTCCCATTCCTAAGGCTGATGTTTGCGAGATGGACTTCGTCTCGTTCCTCGCCTTACTATGTCAGCAGAGCCAGGCTCTAGGTCACTAGCAACCCAGGGCATATAACCTGGAAGGGTGGCCGGGAGGGGGGGGGGGGGCGGACATATTGACACAACCCAAAGAAAGCGTCTTGAGAAATATGGCACATAAACTGTTATGTTAATGCTTCGTACGATATTGCAAGATAATGAATATAAGTTGGTTTTTTAGTTATGCTGTTAGTTATTTAAATAATCAAATATAAAAACAATTAAATAATTCTAGCAGTATTTTTGCTTATTTTTCTAATGGCGCGTCACCAGTTAGCTCATAATGCGCCGCTCTCACCTATAAGGGATGTATGGTGGAAAGGCTCATGCTGGTCAGAACCAGCCACAGATTGGGGATGAGATGGGGTCCGCAACGACGACTGACAGAGCTCGCCTCTAGTTTCAGGGAGTACTCCCATTATTGCTAGCTGATGTTTGCGATATCAAATATACATTATTTAGTATTGAATCTAGACACACTAGGACGAATAATAAAATGTCATCTCTTTCCTCGCCTGTTACCATCAGCAGAGCCATGCTCTGTCCACATTCTACCCCGGGCGCGGACAAGGCAAGATCGCCTGAATCTTTAAAATATGAAGTGAGATTTATACATGGATAGTCTAATACAACGTCTTATAAGCTGCATGTTACTAGTAGAGGTGTCGGGCTTAAAGAAATGCACTTTTTCTTTCCAGTTTCATTTATGTTTTATGCTTAAGAGAGGCTCTTAATTTTCTTCAAACGATATATTCCATGGCATAATACTACACTAAAATGACAATTTTATAATAATTAATTATTGTAGCGGGGATTTTATATTATTTGTTTAAGCCTTTTCATCGTGATATTATTTGTGAAAATTTGCGATTTTGTAAATTAAAAAATGTGTTGATTGTTTTTTTTGTATACATAGATTTTTTTATTTATAAAAAAGGGCGCGTAAACTGTTGCGCTTCTCTATCCTAGTAGAGATGGGGAGAACATCCCGTGCTTATCATAACCTGCCATGGGTAGGGGTATTCTAGAACTAAGCACTAATCTAAAATGGCTCTTTAGAAATTTCGGTGTTGAAACTGTGCACAAATATTCATTCAAACTCGCAAAAACTTACGCCCTGTTATGGTAATCATAATATTATTTCGACTGATGGACTTATTCAAATAAAAAAAATAAAAAAAATTAATTAAAAAATAAATTCATATTTAGAATATACCCACTCAGTCATATCACTGATTTTCAGTGGGGGACATTAAACCAAAGCGAACAAAACGGCCTCGACGAAATCGACGAGTGAGCGATAACCAACCAGGGTTCGATATTTTTTTGATAGGATTTTGGTTTATGTTTTGTTTTATTTGGATTAAGGGTGCGTCAACCATTAGCTCATAATGAACCATGGTGTGGAGAGGAGGGGCCCATGCAGGTCAGAACCAGCCAGGGGTAGGGGAAGGCGGGGGGTTCACAACAATACCAAGCGAAATTACAGTTTTTAGTGATTATTGAGAACGCTGCAAAATATGGATAACTGATGCAGACAGCTGTGTGGTTTTGTGAGAACTATAGCCTGCACGAAAAAAGATTGAAATTGTGATTGTAATTAAGTATTTTATTTGATATATAATTAATTAAATGCATTATTTAAATATAAATCGCACTGATTTTTATATTTGAATAATTTTCTTGCTTTTTATTTTTCTATCAAAACCTCATAGCTGTATCCAATCAGGGTTTAGATATTTTGTACCATTATCGAAATTATTATTGTTGTTTATCCTTGTCATAATTAAATTCAACAAAGAAGGAAGTTGAAAGTATTTTGACGAGAAACGGCGTCGACGCTAGCAATATTTAGCTAAAACACTCAAAAACATGAAGAAATCTCGTGCCGCGAAGAGCCTTGCTGAAGCACCAAACTAACACGGCACCTGTGATAGGTTCTGCCACAAGTGCTCCTCGCACAGGGAGGGAGTGACTCACTGGGCAGTCTGTGAGGGCGGGCGGCAGGTCGTTCCATGGGTGAACAACCCGGGGAGATACAGCACGCCGGCCGAGCACTCATTGGCCGGAGGGGGTTGGAGCCGACGACGACGTGAGAAACTAGGGCGCTTCAACCGGTTAGGTCATATTGCGCCGCCTGTGAATGAAAGGAAATGAGAAGAGTGAATGCAGGTATGTTTGATGATTAGATTGTTTTCTAAGTGTATAAATAACAAAATAAATTGATGATGAAGAAAGTAAAAGCAAAATAAAAGTTATGTATGTAAATGAAAATAAAGAAAAGAAACAAATGTGTAAGATGTGAATTAAATTTTGTTAAATAGATTACAATGGATGAGAAATTTAGAAAGTTTGTCGCCGTTATCATATGATAGAAGTTCTTCATATGATTGGGAGAGATCAAATTGCGTGCGCAATGCATCATATTTGGCACATTCTGCTAGCATATGATGCACGGTTAAAGGTACATCACATGTGTCACATATGGGAATAACCTTTTCTCTGGTTAAGAGATATCCGTGTGTTAGGCGTGTATGGCCTATACGAATTCTAGACAATACCACCTCTTCTCTACGTGAGAGTCGAGACGTAGGTGGACGAATTTTGTTAGTCAATGTGGGCATCACACTATGCAATTTGTTATTTTGCAACACATCCCACGATGCTTGTCGCAAATCCAACAATCTTTGCTTGTATCCACTCTTGACATCTGGAACGGGAACTAGATTGAAATCAACGTCGCGACGCTGGGAAGCTTCCTTAGCAGCCCGATCAGCGTGTTCATTTCCCTCTATGCCCACGTGTCCAGGTATCCAGCAAAACTCTATTATATATCCCTTAGAGGTTAGTTTTTCTAAATAGAATTGGATGTCTTGTACCAAATGATGACTAGAATACATGAGTTTTATAGCTTGAAGTGAACTTAAGCTATCTGAACACAAAAGGTATTCTCCACAACGACAGCGTTGAATGTATTTAAGAGCTTCACGGATGGCGAATAACTCTGCAGTGAAAACTGAACACACGTCGCTTAGCCTGAAACGTTCAGTTAAGGTGGAGCAATAAAATGCACTTCCAACCTTGTTGTCAATTTTGGAGCCATCTGTGAATACCAAAGTAAACCTTTGATGTTCATGGCAAATCTTTCTAAAGTTAATTTTGAATACACTATCGCAAGTAGAGTTTTTATCAAAACGACAAAGGTCAAATATAATAATCGGCTCTGGTGTAAACCAGGGCGGGTTATTGCTAAATACAAAGTTAAAAACTTTTGGCAGATGAAATTCTATAAGATTAAACAAAAGTTTACATCTTAATCCCGTTGGAAGAGATGCCTTGGGTTTGTTATCAAAGTGTCTGACATATGTCGTGTTAAAAACATTCCGATTTGCTGGATGGTTAGGCATAGCTTTAATTTTCATTACATACGTACCCAGCAAGAGGTTTCTCCGTTCTGCTAAGGAGGACACACCTGACTCGGCATACAAGCTGACTACCGGGCTTGTTCGAAATGCACCAAGAGCAATACGAAGACCACAATGGTGGACAGTGTCTAGAAGTTTAAGGGTTGTGTTACTTGCTGAAGAGTATACGAAACATCCATAGTCCATCTTGGAGCAAACTAGAGATCCGTAAATTCTCAACATGCAAGTCCTATCTGCACCCCACGATGTATTACTGAGAACTTTCAATAGGTTGATTTTCAACATGCATTTTTTGCGTAACTCAACAACGTGGTCTTTCCAATTTAGCTTTTTGTCAAACACCATGCCGAGAAGACGGACATTTGTTTTGAGGTGTCAGATGACCACGTGAGAAACTAGGGCGCTTCAACCGGTTGTCTTATTGCGTCGCCTGTGATTATGAAAGTTGAAGAGATAAGTTTATGCTGTGTTAGATATTAAATTGTTTTCTTAATTTATAGAAGAGTTTGTTTTATTTATTTAGATTAAGGGCGCGTCAACCGTTAGGTCATAATGCGCCGCTCTAGCCAAGGGGATGTGGAAAGTCACATGAAGGTCGGAACCAGCCACGGGTAGAGGGAGGAAAAAGGGAGTCGCACGCCGTAATCGTCTTTGTCATCGTTCTTGTTGTCATGGTCGTCGTCGTCGTCGTCGTCGAAGAGGTCATCAAGAGAAGAAGGAAGGTTCCTAACGACGGTCACTAGAGCTCGCCAATTGTTTCAGAAAGTACTCCCCTAATTGCTAGCTGATTTTTAGAGATGGACTATATAATATTCTCTTTCCTCGCCTTGAACTATTAGCAGAGCCATGCTCTGGACCAAATTCTACCCCGGGCTCAGACGGGGCATTAATGATGTTAATGATGATGATGATGATTAATAATGTTGCAAAACGTATCTATTAATAGACTTAGGCTATTCGAGACAATAACTTATGATGAAAACTTACGACGAGGTGAGAAACTAGGACGCTCTTACAGAATATGTCATATCGCGCCGTCTGTGATATTGAAAGGCAATGAAATGAGTTAGATGATTATGTTGTTTTCTAGATTTATAAAAAAATAAAATTATGGTGAGGGTAGTAATAGCATAAGCAAAATAAGTTTTTGAATGGATTTAAAGAAAGAAAGAAGTCGAAGTTTAAAGGTATTAGGTTTAAGGGCGCGTCAACCGTTTCCTACTGCGCCTCCTGTGCATGATATTGTAGTTTATTAGTTAGTTAATGAAGGGAGGAACGTAAGGAGTGACACGGGGTGACGCGGGGTGGACAGGCCTGTACTGGTCAGAACCAGCCACACGCAAGGGGAGGTCGTGGTGAAGGTGGCCGGGGTCGGGGCTGGGGAGTCTGTGGCTGTGACGACATCAGGCCGGGCGCAGGCAAAGTACAGGGGGCAGAGGGAGGGTATGGTGGGGGGAGGTGTCCCCGACGATTGCCGGAGCTTGCCTCTAGTTTCGCGTGTGAGTAAACTTGCCGCCACGTTACCGATACGGGCAGGTAGATTCAATCAACACTTTGCCCTCCCGCAGCTTCGAAACACCGTGGTAATTATGTCACGGCTACTCCAGCCTAGGGGATAAGGGAGAAGGAGCCCATGCTGGTCAGAACCAGCCACGGGTAGGGGGACGAAAGGGGATTCTCAGGTCACGGTCGTCATCCTCTTTGTCTCCGTTCATATGTCATTGTCGTCTTCGTCGGAGAAGTCGTCAAGGAGAGGGGGCATGGTCTTCGACGACGATTACCAGAGGACGCCTTTAATTTTGAGGAAGTTAAATACTCCATTCTTTAATAGCAGATGTTTGCGGGATGGACGTTTTCTCTTAAATTGCCTTGTACGATTAGCGGAGCCATGATCTGGCAAATTTTCTACTATTTCAAACCATTTATGTGTACGCAGATCTAGTGTTGTGTGTTGTAAGACTAGGAAAACGCTAAAGTCCCGCCGCGTTGATGGATGAGCTTTTTAAAGGTTTTAGTTTGCGTGGGATATCTTTACTTTGCAAGTGCTTTGTTTTGCTGCCTACGCATTGTAGGTGAATGTTGTCAAGTTTCTTTTGTTTCTTGTCAATTGGTATTATTTACCGTAAAAAACTTATATTAAAAGTTTTATTTCTATGGATTCTGGCTAAATTTTTCCAATTTTTCTTTCAAAAGGTACTACATAACCATAACCTTAATGTCCATGTATAATATGAACGTTGTAGCCCCACCCGTTTGGTCAGAATTGGCCCAAATGGCACGAAAATATCGCACAAAAAGTCAAAAAACGTATATTAAAAGCTTTATTTCTCTCGATTCTGGCTAACTTTTTCAATTTTTTCTTTCAGAAAGCAATACATCACCATTACCTTAATGTCCATGTGAAATATGAACGTTGTAGCCCCACCCGTTTGGTCAGAATTGGCCCAAATGGCACGAAAATATCGCACTAAAAATCGAAAAAAAATCGTAAAAGTACGATATTCATGAGAAATATTACTTCGATTGTACCCAAAAACGTGGCAAGTCTAAGTTCAAGAAAAAACGAAGGTCGTGTCAAATTTTCATCAAGATCGCATATGCCGTTTGCCCGGTAGAGAGCGAACAAACAGACGGAAAAAAAAAAAAAAAAAAACAAACAAACAAAAAAAAAAAACAACGGAGCTAAATTTTTTGGGGGGTCGGTGAAATTGAAGTCTTCGCTTCGCTCATCCAAATAGGAAAGTCTCATGAGTACCCGATATTGACAATCTATTATATAGAAAGAAATACATTCATTGTACATTGTCACTATACAGAATGTTCCAAGTAAATTAATTCATAGTGACTTCTATTATGAACAAGTTTAACGTTGCTCAGCGCATCGTTTTGAATTAATTCAACGTATGCTAATCAAAATAAATAACTAAATCTCTATTTTTAAGAGAATACAATCAGTCACAGAACTGATTTTCAGGAGGGGACTTAATTTAAAGCCGTCCAAGCCAACCGTGTAGGCACCGACACCATTTAATATTTATTTGAATATTTAAGTTGGAAACACCGATCAATCAAGCTGGACACGATTCCACCCGCGTACAGCACTAGAATCAACAAGGCTAATTCGTTTTTTTATTATTTGGATTCAGGACGCGTCAACCGTTTGGTCATAATGCACCACTCTAGCCTAAGGGGGGTGGGGGAGGAGGAGCCCATGCTGGTCAGAACCAGCCACGGGTAAGGGGAGGAAGGGGGGTTTCTCACGTCGCGGTCGTCATCGTCTTTGTCATCGTTCGTTGTGTCATTGTCATCGTCGCCGGGGGGTCGTCAAGGGAAGGGAACCACATTATAATTTATATTTTGCCTCGTTGCTAGGGAGGCTTCAAATTCACCGTTTGCAAATACTTCTGACCTACTGCAGTGAAAACAGAGACGCTAACCATCTTGTAAACATGCGTGAGAAACTAGGGCGCTTCAACCGGTTAGGTCATACAACGCCGATTGATTATTATATATTATTGCTTTCTAGGTTAATAAAGGGTTAGTTGCGGGTTAATGTTGCGAAAAGCATGACTTGGACGATCATCTAGCCTACTAAAAAAATTAATTGATTGTTGACATTGTCAAAACAGACTTCCATTGTAAATCCATTGTGAAAACATTTATTTAATAATAATACAAGATGTCTATATTATTATGTTTTATATCGTCCTGAAGCTGGAGCCCACAGTGGTTCCGAGCGTCGAACTCACGCACGAGAAATGTAAACACGCGACGCGGCGAAATGACCCGTTTCACAAATAATTAAGTTGAATTAGTTAATAGCTAGAGTATATGGATTTAGCGCGCGTCAAATGTTAGGTCATAATGCGAATTTTACGTCGCGGTCATCTTCGTCTATATCATCGTTCGCGCTGTCATTGTCGTCGTCGTCAACGGAAAAGAAGAGGTGTCCCCGACGACGACTGCCTGAGCACGCCTCTACATTCGAGAAGTATACGCCCATACTCTAGCTGATGTTTGCGAGGTGGATTCTCTTGAATCGCCTTTTACGATAAGCAGAGCCATGCTCTGGGCCAATCTACCCCGAGCGCAAATGGGCGTACGATTATTTGTCAATGTTCTGTAGCTACAAACTAGGAAGCTTCGCAAACGCTTTTTCCAGGCGCGTTGTTGGATGAGCGTTATATTATTTATTTTTGGATTAAGGGCATGTCAACCGTTAGGTCATAATGCACAACTCTCACCTAGGAGAGGAGGGGCCCATGCTGGTCAGAACTATTATTATTATTATTATTATTATTATTATTATTATTATTATTATATTATATTATTATATTATTATTATTATTATTATTATTATTATTATTATTTTATTTCGAAATTGATCACATAATCGTATATTAAGTTGTACAACTCCATAGAAAGTTAGAAAAGGGCCATAAGGCCCCAGTCACAATGTGTCTAACTTACTACGTCTAAGTTATACCTCTTAAAACCACATTATAAAATAATAATAATAACCAGCCACGGGTAACGGACAAAAAGGGGGGTTCTTACGTCGCGGTCATCATCGTGGTCGAGGAGGTCGACAAGAGAAGAGGGAGGTGTCCCCGATGACGATTGCCAGAGCTCGCCTTTAGTTTCGGGAAGTAAAAACTACCCTTCCTACTAGCTGATGTTTGCAAGATGGACTTAATCTCTGTCCCCGCCTTTTATTATTAGCAGAGCTCTTGGTAAAGTTATACGCAGGACCCAAGTGAAGAATCTCTTCAAAACGACGACGTGAGAAACTAGGGCGCTTCAACAAGATAGTTCAAATTGCACCGCCTCTCATTTTGTTAGTTTATAAATCGAGTTTGTTGAGTGTTTAATTTTATAATTTCCATGTACAAACCTGAGAAGTAAAAAGTTGTAAACTAGCCTGTGATATTACAAATAAAACTATTAGCTTAATCCTAAGATGTTCGTAATTTGTTGTTTGTTTGTTTAGTTAGTTTAACTATGTACTTTGTAATGATGTTATGTTGCCTATGTTACGCCATTGTTGGTGTTGTAATCTCTGGAGTTTAATAAAAGCTTTTAAAATATATATATATTTCTACTACAACATTATGTTCATTGATTGGCTATGTTTATCATGTGATTACAATTAACATTAAGTTATTTTTATTTAGTTTTAATAAAGGGAATCAGACATGAATTGCTATGAGGCTATGCCCTCTGATTCTCGTGCTTTATGTCTTGATTTGTTGAAATAAATAATTTTAATAACAAAATATATAATATAAACTTAACAAATTGGCAAAGCACATCAATGTTCTGGTGATGTGGTTGTGGTGAGATACTAATAATTAAGGCATTAAATTGTGACAAAAGGGAATCTTTTTAACGTGTCTTGTCAGAAATTACAGTATAGGTGTCAAACAGCGAAAGGGGTGATTGATTTTTGTTACTCAACGACTTCTAGAATTGCATTATTGATATTTGAGTCAATGAGTGGTGATAGATGAGGGTGCAGGACAATTTTTAAAACACATGGCCTTGTGCGGGACACGAACCCGCGTCTTCGTAGTGTCAAACGCTGAGGAGCGTCGAGTACACTCTAATAGAACCCCGGGAGAAACTAGGGCGCTTCAACAGAGTGGGTCATATTGCGCCGCATGTGATAATGTTAGTGAATAAATTGAACGATTTTTTTTTGGATTAAGGACGCGTCAACCGTTAGGTCATAATGCACCACTCTTACATGGGGGATATGGGGAGGAGAAGCCCATACAAAGCCTGGTGATTACTATATGCGAGTAGTGGAGGCAGAGGATGAAAAGCACGTGTAAGATCAAGTTGTTTTCTTAGAATCCAATAGAAGATTATTGTATTATTTTATTATTTTTATGAACGGCGCATCAACAGTTCGGGCATAATACGCAACTCTAGCACAGAGGATGGGGAGGTGTCCCCGACGACGATTGCCAGAGCTCGCCTCTAGATTCGGGGAGTAATATACTCCCGTTTTACTAACTGATGTTTGCGGGGTGGACTTTTTCTTTTGCATCGTCTTGTATGATTATCAGAGCCTTGCTCTAAGCCAATTCTACCCCCGGCCCAGACGGGTGGTAGGCTTAATTTCGAGTAGAGTCGAGTCGAGTATTTGCTCCTCGAAATCGAGTATCAGACGTTTACGATGTTGGTCTAGGTCTCATGTCGCGGGCGAGGGTGTAAACTAAAAATTGTTACCTCTTTTTGCGCAACAAAACCAACTATGATTAGCAATAATAAATAGTTACCTGTGTCTTTTGATAAAAATTTGTATTCTTTTTGTCACTTTTTTACGGCTGTGTAACAGTTAGCAAGTCAAATCGGCAGCCATTTTAATTGTGTTCTTTCAACTTACGAATGAATGCGGTGGTATAACCTAGGTAACCTAGGGCCTACCACGGTTCATGGTAGTGGCCAAGGCCCTGGTCATAACAAGTTAAAGGCCGCCTAGACTCATACCGGAAGTAGACGATCGTAGCCGAGCTGTTCTATTTGAGCTAGACCTCCTTCCCATCCTGCTCCATGATTCAACGATACTTGAATCTACTCTTCACTATACACTGTACTGTTGAGTCCTCGTCTTCTCCGTCTCGTGGAAATCTCCGGCTATCACAGCGACCTGTCCGCGTAGTGAACCTGCAACGACTGACCCGGGTTGTTCCGACCCTCGCCTGCGGTTTGATTCTGTAAAATCGTTATGGAAGATAACGATCGTTATCCGGTACTTTAGCGACAATTTTGCGTGTCGACTGATTCTGTAAAAATGATAGCGATCGCTATGATTTGGTTTATTTGGATTAAGGACGCGTCAACCGTTAGGTCATAATGCACCACTCTAGCCTAAGGGGGGTGGGGAGAAGGAGCCCATGCTGGTCAGAACCAGCCACGGGTAAGGGGAGGAAGGGGGGGGGGGTTCTCACGTCGCGGTCGTCATCGTCTTTGTCATCGTTCGTTGTGTCATTGTCATCGTAACGAGAATGAAAAAGGAGTCGCTATGCTATGCTATCAAGATACGATAAATGGCGGCCGTAGCGACTATTTTACAGAATCACACTGCAGGTTCTTATCAGTAGATTACGTGACCGGATGTATAGTCCGTGGCACATTATTCAACTCAATCAAAAACCAAAATCAATTGTGACGACAACGTGAGAACCTAGGGCGCTTCAACTGGTTAGGTCATATTGGGCCGCCTGTGATATTAAAAGTTAATGAAATGAGTTTATGGTGTGTTTTACGATTTTATTGTTTTCTAAGTTAATAAAAGAAAAGAAAATAATGGTGATGCTATGTATAGCAGATGAAAAAAATTTTTTTTTTGAATGGAAATAAATAAATAAAGGACAATAACTGCTAGACGAGACATTTAGACGATCCGTATCCATCTGGGCCCGGGGTAAGATTTGGCCCAGTGCATCCTCTGCCGATCATACAAGGCGAGATAAGATGCCATCTCGTAAACATCAGCTGGTTAGTTCTAGTTTATTGGGATAGAGGGCGCGTCAACCGTTAGTTCATAATGCGCCACTCTAGATTAGAACAGTGGTTCCAAAACTGTGGTACGCGTACCCCCAGGGGTACGTGGGGAGTTTCCAGGGGGTACGCGATAAAGTCCAGCATAACCAAACATTATTTGCTCTGTCTAATCAAGGTTGGTCACAAAGATAAACCTAAACCACTGTGTGTTATTTGCTCTGAAATTCCTTCCACTAACCGTGTGAACCATCTCTTCTCCGCCGCCATTTAGAAACCAAGCACGTACAATACAAAGACAAGCCTGTACAGTGTCTACAACGCAGGCTACATGAACTTCAAGGTAGTGTGATTACAATGCGATCGGTAACATTAGTGACGGTCAAAATGCACTTGAAGCTACCCGACATTGTTGGAAATGAGCATTGAAAATGATGGTTAACAAAGTCTTAGAGTAAGTTTATCGCCGTTGTCATATATAGGTGTGCAAGGGATCATATTATTTGGTACATTCAGAATGTGACGTTGCATCGATGTCGACTACCAGTGTTAGAATACGAGGCACGAGTTTGGGAAACAACATAATGATGCACGGTTAGAGGTACATCGCACGTGTCACCACAGATGAACAGAATGACCTATTGAGAAACTAGGGCGACCAACCGGTCAGGTCTTAGTGCGCCTCCTGCAGGTAAATATATTTTTTATATTGTTTTTCAACATTAAAAAATTAAAAAGATTATAATTTAAACAGACTTGAGATGGATATGATTTTTTATCAGATAATATTTGGGACGTGAAATAAACTTGGCTAAACAACGGACATCCATAGAAAACTGTGTCGAGCTCCTGTGTCAAGTCTATGAAGCAGTGAATAATAATAATTAAAAATTTAAGGTAAGACCTACTGCATTGCTGCCTTGAACTGGATGTTTTGACGTTTTGGAGTTCATGTTCTTATCCTCACCTATAATTTGTACATTATTAATTTCTGCAAAGTTTTATTTTCATTTTAATCATAATTTGTTGGCATAAATGTTTCATGGTCATTTTTGTTTATTTTCTATTTATTTGTATTGTTAAAACATTGCTTTGTTAAATCCAGTTTGATAAAGACACTAGAATTTGTGTCGAAATATTACAATTAAATATTTATTTTAAGAACAGTGTACGTCCAAATAATTTCATTTTAACAATCAATTTACCTGTTCTTCTAGTTTCAATTTATAATTACCTGGAAAAATTATTGTGAAGGGGAAAATTGTGCAAAGATGACGTGAGAATCTAGGGCGCTTCAACCAGTTAGGTCATGTAGCGCCAACTGTGATATAAGAAATCAATTAAATTATACCAGGGTGTTTTTGATGGTTGTATTGTTTTCATAGATTATAAAAGAACACAAAATTATTGAGATAAAACTTATGACAATAGAATAAATATTTATGTGGAATGAATGATGAAGTTTGTTTGATGTGAACTAAATTTGGTTAAACAAATTACTTTGGATGAGGAATTTTGTAATTTTGTCACTGCGACTTCTTCTTATGATCGGTTCGTTTATTTGGATTAAGGACGCGTCCACCGTTAGGTCATAATGCGCCGCTCTAGCCAAGGGGATGTGGAAAGTCACATGAAGGTCGGAACCAGCCACGGGTAGAGGGAGGAAAAAGGGAGTCGCACGCCGTAATCGTCTTTGTCATCGTTCTTGTTGTCATGGTCGTCGTCGTCGTCGTCGTCGAAGAGGTCATCAAGAGAAGAAGGAAGGTTCCTAACGACGGTCACTAGAGCTCGCCAATTGTTTCAGAAAGTACTCCCCTAATTGCTAGCTGATTTTTAGAGATGGACTATATAATATTCTCTTTCCTCGCCTTGAACTATTAGCAGAGCCATGCTCTGGACCAAATTCTACCCCGGGCTCAGACGGGGCATTAATGATGTTAATGATGATGATGATGATTAATAATGTTGCAAAACGTATCTATTAATAGACTTAGGCTATTCGAGACAATAACTTATGATGAAAACTTACGACGAGGTGAGAAACTAGGACGCTCTTACAGAATATGTCATATCGCGCCGTCTGTGATATTGAAAGGCAATGAAATGAGTTAGATGATTATGTTGTTTTCTAGATTTATAAAAAAATAAAATTATGGTGAGGGTAGTAATAGCATAAGCAAAATAAGTTTTTGAATGGATTTAAAGAAAGAAAGAAGTCGAAGTTTAAAGGTATTAGGTTTAAGGGCGCGTCAACCGTTTCCTACTGCGCCTCCTGTGCATGATATTGTAGTTTATTAGTTAGTTAATGAAGGGAGGAACGTAAGGAGTGACACGGGGTGACGCGGGGTGGACAGGCCTGTACTGGTCAGAACCAGCCACACGCAAGGGAGGTCGTGGTGAAGGTGGCCGGGGTCGGGGCTGGGGAGTCTGTGGCTGTGACGACATCAGGCCGGGCGCAGGCAAAGTACAGGGGGCAGAGGGAGGGTATGGTGGGGGGAGGTGTCCCCGACGATTGCCGGAGCTTGCCTCTAGTTTCGCGTGTGAGTAAACTTGCCGCCACGTTACCGATACGGGCAGGTAGATTCAATCAACACTTTGCCCTCCCGCAGCTTCGAAACACCGTGGTAATTATGTCACGGCTACTCCAGCCTAGGGGATAAGGGAGAAGGAGCCCATGCTGGTCAGAACCAGCCACGGGTAGGGGGACGAAAGGGGATTCTCAGGTCACGGTCGTCATCCTCTTTGTCTCCGTTCATATGTCATTGTCGTCTTCGTCGGAGAAGTCGTCAAGGAGAGGGGGCATGGTCTTCGACGACGATTACCAGAGGACGCCTTTAATTTTGAGGAAGTTAAATACTCCATTCTTTAATAGCAGATGTTTGCGGGATGGACGTTTTCTCTTAAATTGCCTTGTACGATTAGCGGAGCCATGATCTGGGCAAATTTTCTACTATTTCAAACCATTATGTGTACGCAGATCTAGTGTTGTGTGTTGTAAGACTAGGAAAACGCTAAAGTCCCGCCGCGTTGATGGATGAGCTTTTTAAAGGTTTTAGTTTGCGTGGGATATCTTTACTTTTGCAAGTGCTTTGTTTTGCTGCCTACGCATTGTAGGTGAATGTTGTCAAGTTTCTTTTGTTTCTTGTCAATTGGTATTATTTACCGTAAAAAACTTATATTAAAAGTTTTATTTCTATGGATTCTGGCTAAATTTTTCCAATTTTTCTTTCAAAAGGTACTACATAACCATAACCTTAATGTCCATGTATAATATGAACGTTGTAGCCCCACCCGTTTGGTCAGAATTGGCCCAAATGGCACGAAAATATCGCACAAAAAGTCAAAAAACGTATATTAAAAGCTTTATTTCTCTCGATTCTGGCTAACTTTTTCAATTTTTTCTTTCAGAAAGCAATACATCACCATTACCTTAATGTCCATGTGAAATATGAACGTTGTAGCCCCACCCGTTTGGTCAGAATTGGCCCAAATGGCACGAAAATATCGCACTAAAATCGCAAAAAAAATCCGTAAAAGTACGATATTTCATGAGAAATATTTCTTCGATTGTACCCAAAAACGTGGCAAGTCTAAGTTCAGAGAAAACGAAGGTCGTGTCAAATTTTCATCAAGATCGCATATGCCGTTTGCCCGGTAGAGAGCGAACAAACAGACGGAAAAACAAAAAAACAAAAAAACAAACAAACAAAAAAAAAAAAAAACAACGGAGCTAAATTTTTTGGGGGGTCGGTGAAATTGAAGTCTTCGCTTCGCTCATCCAAATAGGAAAGTCTCATGAGTACCCGATATTGACAATCTAGTATATAGAACAGAAATACATTCATTGTACATTGTCACTATACAGAATGTTCCAAGTAAATTAATTCATAGTGACTTCTATTATGAACAAGTTTAACGTTGCTCAGCGCATCGTTTTGAATTAATTCAACGTATGCTAATCAAAATAAATAACTAAATCTCTATTTTTAAGAGAATACAATCAGTCACAGAACTGATTTTCAGGAGGGGACTTAATTTAAAGCCGTCCAAGCCAACCGTGTAGGCACCGACACCATTTAATATTTATTTGAATATTTAAGTTGGAAACACCGATCAATCAAGCTGGACACGATTCCACCCGCGTACAGCACTAGAATCAACAAGGCTAATTCGTTTTTTTATTATTTGGATTCAGGACGCGTCAACCGTTTGGTCATAATGCACCACTCTAGCCTAAGGGGGGTGGGGGAGGAGGAGCCCATGCTGGTCAGAACCAGCCACGGGTAAGGGGAGGAAGGGGGGTTTCTCACGTCGCGGTCGTCATCGTCTTTGTCATCGTTCGTTGTGTCATTGTCATCGTCGCCGGGGGGTCGTCAAGGGAAGGGAACCACATTATAATTTATATTTTGCCTCGTTGCTAGGGAGGCTTCAAATTCACCGTTTGCAAATACTTCTGACCTACTGCAGTGAAAACAGAGACGCTAACCATCTTGTAAACATGCGTGAGAAACTAGGGCGCTTCAACCGGTTAGGTCATACAACGCCGATTGATTATTATATATTATTGCTTTCTAGGTTAATAAAGGGTTAGTTGCGGGTTAATGTTGCGAAAAGCATGACTTGGACGATCATCTAGCCTACTAAAAAAATTAATTGATTGTTGACATTGTCAAAACAGACTTCCATTGTAAATCCATTGTGAAAACATTTATTTAATAATAATACAAGATGCCTGTATTATTATGTTATATATCGTCCTGAAGCTGGAGCCCACAGTGGTTCCGAGCGTCGAACTCACGCACGAGAAATGTAAACACGCGACGCGGCGAAATGACCCGTTTCACAAATAATTAAGTTGAATTAGTTAATAGCTAGAGTATATGGATTTAGCGCGCGTCAAATGTTAGGTCATAATGCGAATTTTACGTCGCGGTCATCTTCGTCTATATCATCGTTCGCGCTGTCATTGTCGTCGTCGTCAACGGAAAAGAAGAGGTGTCCCCGACGACGACTGCCTGAGCACGCCTCTACATTCGAGAAGTATACGCCCATACTCTAGCTGATGTTTGCGAGGTGGATTCTCTTGAATCGCCTTTTACGATAAGCAGAGCCATGCTCTGGGCCAATCTACCCCGAGCGCAAATGGGCGTACGATTATTTGTCAATGTTCTGTAGCTACAAACTAGGAAGCTTCGCAAACGCTTTTTCCAGGCGCGTTGTTGGATGAGCGTTATATTATTTATTTTTGGATTAAGGGCATGTCAACCGTTAGGTCATAATGCACAACTCTCACCTAGGAGAGGAGGGGCCCATGCTGGTCAGAACTATTATTATTATTATTATTATTATTATTATTATTATTATTATTATTATTATTATTATTATTATTATTATTATTATTATTATTATTATTATTATTATTATTATTATTATTATTATTATTATTTTATTTCGAAATTGATCACATAATCGTATATTAAGTTGTACAACTCCATAGAAAGTTAGAAAAGGGCCATAAGGCCCCAGTCACAATGTGTCTAACTTACTACGTCTAAGTTATACCTCTTAAAACCACATTATAAAATAATAATAATAACCAGCCACGGGTAACGGGACAAAAAGGGGGGGTTCTTACGTCGCGGTCATCATCGTGGTCGAGGAGGTCGACAAGAGAAGAGGGAGGTGTCCCCGATGACGATTGCCAGAGCTCGCCTTTAGTTTCGGGAAGTAAAAACTACCCTTCCTACTAGCTGATGTTTGCAAGATGGACTTAATCTCTGTCCCCGCCTTTTATTATTAGCAGAGCTCTTGGTAAAGTTATACGCAGGACCCAAGTGAAGAATCTCTTCAAAACGACGACGTGAGAAACTAGGGCGCTTCAACAAGATAGTTCAAATTGCACCGCCTCTCATTTTGTTAGTTTATAAATCGAGTTTGTTGAGTGTTTAATTTTATAATTTCCATGTACAAACCTGAGAAGTAAAAAGTTGTAAACTAGCCTGTGATATTACAAATAAAACTATTAGCTTAATCCTAAGATGTTCGTAATTTGTTGTTTGTTTGTTTAGTTAGTTTAACTATGTACTTTGTAATGATGTTATGTTGCCTATGTTACGCCATTGTTGGTGTTGTAATCTCTGGAGTTTAATAAAAGCTTTTAAAATATATATATATTTCTACTACAACATTATGTTCATTGATTGGCTATGTTTATCATGTGATTACAATTAACATTAAGTTATTTTTATTTAGTTTTAATAAAGGGAATCAGACATGAATTGCTATGAGGCTATGCCCTCTGATTCTCGTGCTTTATGTCTTGATTTGTTGAAATAAATAATTTTAATAACAAAATATATAATATAAACTTAACAAATTGGCAAAGCACATCAATGTTCTGGTGATGTGGTTGTGGTGAGATACTAATAATTAAGGCATTAAATTGTGACAAAAGGGAATCTTTTTAACGTGTCTTGTCAGAAATTACAGTATAGGTGTCAAACAGCGAAAGGGGTGATTGATTTTTGTTACTCAACGACTTCTAGAATTGCATTATTGATATTTGAGTCAATGAGTGGTGATAGATGAGGGTGCAGGACAATTTTTAAAAACACATGGCCTTGTGCGGGACACGAACCCGCGTCTTCGTAGTGTCAAACGCTGAGGAGCGTCGAGTACACTCTAATAGAACCCCGGGAGAAACTAGGGCGCTTCAACAGAGTGGGTCATATTGCGCCGCATGTGATAATGTTAGTGAATAAATTGAACGATTTTTTTTTGGATTAAGGACGCGTCAACCGTTAGGTCATAATGCACCACTCTTACATGGGGGATATGGGGAGGAGAAGCCCATACAAAGCCTGGTGATTACTATATGCGAGTAGTGGAGGCAGAGGATGAAAAGCACGTGTAAGATCAAGTTGTTTTCTTAGAATCCAATAGAAGATTATTGTATTATTTTATTATTTTTATGAACGGCGCATCAACAGTTCGGGCATAATACGCAACTCTAGCACAGAGGATGGGGAGGTGTCCCCGACGACGATTGCCAGAGCTCGCCTCTAGATTCGGGGAGTAATATACTCCCGTTTTACTAACTGATGTTTGCGGGGTGGACTTTTTCTTTTGCATCGTCTTGTATGATTATCAGAGCCTTGCTCTAAGCCAATTCTACCCCCGGCCCAGACGGGTGGTAGGCTTAATTTCGAGTAGAGTCGAGTCGAGTATTTGCTCCTCGAAATCGAGTATCAGACGTTTACGATGTTGGTCTAGGTCTCATGTCGCGGGCGAGGGTGTAAACTAAAAATTGTTACCTCTTTTTGCGCAACAAAACCAACTATGATTAGCAATAATAAATAGTTACCTGTGTCTTTTGATAAAAATTTGTATTCTTTTTGTCACTTTTTTACGGCTGTGTAACAGTTAGCAAGTCAAATCGGCAGCTATTTTGATTGAGTACTTTCAACTTACGAATGAATGCGGTGGTATAACCTAGGTAACCTAGGGCCTACCACAGTTCATGGTCGTGGTCAAGGCCCTGGTCATAACAATAAAGAGGCCGCCTAGACTCATACCGGAAGTAGACGATCGTAGCCGAGCTGTTCTGTTTGAGCTAGACCTCCTCCCATCCAGCTCCATGATTCAACGATACTTGAGTCTACTACCCACTATACACTGTACTGTTGAGTCCTCGTCTTCTCCGTCTCGTGGACATCGCCGGCTATCACAGCGACCTGTCCGCGTAGTGAACCTGCAACGACTGACCCGGGTTGTTCCTACCCTCGCCTGGTTCTTATCAGTAGATTACGTAACCGGATGTTTAGTCCGTGGCACATTATTCAACTCAATCAAAAACCAAAATCAATTGTGACGACAACGTGAGAACCTAGGGCGCTTCAACTGGTTAGGTAATATTAGGCCGCCTGTGATATTAAAAGTTAATGAAATGAGTTTATGGTGTGTTTTACGATTATATTGTTTTCTAAGTTAATAAAAGAAACGAAAATGATGGTGATGCTATGTATAGCAGACGAAATTTTTTTTTTTAATGGAAATACATAAATAAAGGACAATAACTGCTAGACGAGACATTTAGACGATCCGTTTCCATCTGGGCCCGGGGTAAGATTTGGCCCAGTGCATCCTCTGCCGATCATACAAGGCGAGATAAGAGGCCATCTCGTAAACATCAGCTGGTTAGTTCTAGTTCATTGGGATAGTGGGCGCGTCAACCGTTAGTTCATAATGCGCCACTCTATAGCTTAGAGCAGTGGTTCTCAAACTGTGGTACGCGTACCCCCAGGAGAACGTGGGGAGTTTCCAGGGGGTACGCGAAAATTTCCAGCATAACCAAATATTATTTGTTCTGTTTTAATTGTGTCACAAAGATAAACCTAAACCACTGTGTGTTATTTGCACTGAAATTATTTCCAGTAACCGTGTGAACCATCTCTTCTCCTCCGCCGTTTAGAAACCAAGCACGTACAATCAAGGGCATCACGGGGGGGGGGTCCAGGCCAACCCGCTACATCGATTGCAACCCCTTCCCCCTCCGCCCACTAAATCTGTCCGTGGCCCGCTCTATGAAATGCACGTCATAAGTAACCCCCCCCCCCCCAAACTAAGCGATAATCTGATGTTAGGAACTTCTTTGTATTCAACAACGCGGAGCAGGCGGACAAAGTGCTCACAAAGCAACACCTACCAACTCGGCACAAGTCAAAGATTTCTTTAGTAGAATGTGAAGAGGTAATTAATTATAATATAGGTCGGGTAAAGCCCGGTTATTTCCGGCAGACGCGCCTTCCGAAAGAGATCAGGTCTCAAGGGGGATAATCGGATTGTGGTCGAGTCTAGAGAAGAGGAAAAAACTGGGGGATATAGGGGATGCACAGGGGATGAACGTTCACACGACAAGAAACTCAAGTACCCTCACTAGTCTAATACCGTGAATAAGACACTATTTAAGACTTAAGGTGTGTTTGAATTATGGTCTAAGTCCAGGTCTAGGTCCAAGACCAAATTAATGTTGAAGTGCTAAGCTAGCCTACAGTAGAGCTACTGCCGGGCAAAGTCAACACTACCTAAAGTTGGGTAAGGTGCATTCGATAGTCCTTTGTAAATTTGTTTGTGTTACAAAAACTATTTGCACATCAAAACAATTCAAAATGTTATAAAAACAAACCAAACTTAAGTTTATACATTAATTCTTAAGTGCATTTGTTTGCTGTTTCGCTCATTGTCTCTGTCGGCCATTTTGAACCAGAATTAAAACGAGTGTAAAATTCGATTGCTCGGTCTATTTGCCGACTTGCACCTAGAATGGACCTAGACTTGAAATATTATTCAGACATCCTTAATCTTGAGGTAAACGACGAAGTGAGATCTTGGGGCGCTCTAACCGTTAGGTCATAATGCACTTCTGTAGCCTGTAGGGGACATGGTGAGGAGGGGTCCCCATGCTGGTTAGAACAGCCACGGGTAGGGAGAGCAAAGGGGGTTCTTACGTCGCGGTCGTCATAGTCTTAGTCGGTGAGGACGTCAAGGTAAAGGGGAGGTGTCTTCTGACGACGATTGACAGAGCCCCGCCTCTAGATTCAGGGAGTAATATACTACCCTCTCACTAGCTGATGTTTGCGAGATGGACTTTTCTCTTTGAATCAATTTGTAAGATTAGCAGAGCGCCTAGATGTTGGAGGTTGGATTCCCAAATACCCAACGACTGAACCGGAAACCCGTTATATTACAACCAGCTTCAGAAGTGCAATCATGATATTATCAACACCCTTAGGAATAAAGTAACATGAGGACCCAGGGCGCGTCAACCTAATGGGTTGTAGTACGCGGCTTTGATACTGTAATTTTATTAATTTATTTATTTATTTATGTGTATCCTACTCAGTTAAAAAACTGATTTACAAAGGAGGTCAACTAAATATTATATAGATGCAGACACAACAATGCACTACATTAAAGTAAATATTGAAATATTAATATTACAAAAATGCATTAAAACAACAAATTTGATAACAAATACAAAGGATATGCAATTAATGAATGCATCAAATATAAAAAAGGGTGGGGAATGAAAAGTAAAGAAAAAAAAAAAGAAAAGAAATAGAAATATATAATTATAAGTGAATTTTGGCTTTGTTGTTTACGTTGTTGTATAGCATGAGATTATTTATGAAAATGACAAGAATGATTTGACTTCAGAAAATGATGTGAAAATAGAATGTAAATTAGTACTTAAAATAAGTTAGTTAGTAATAAAGTAAGTTAGTAAAATAAAAAAGTAGGATTGTACCACCGAACGTGCTACAAAGAATTCTTCTGGAATTTAAAGACTCCGGTGTGAAAAGGGGTCACCCTCCAGAAGACGACGTAACATGCACAATGCAGGAGATATATTCAATACTTGAGAATAGTGATGAATGTCAATTTTCTATAAAAGAACTACTGGATAAAATAACAGGTATTTTCCCCTGACGAATAAACATTAAAAATAAAATTGCTACAGAATTATGGAGATGAAATTGTTATCATGTCTTCCCACACAAAAGATACTACTGTTTGCTTTCGTGATTCTGGAAACAAAATATTAATCAAATCATGGTACAACAAAAACAAAGAAGATAAACAACAAGAGAGATTAAGAATTGTTCAAGCAGCAGCATACATTATTCGCGAGGATATTAGATCAGAATTCCACGATGTTACATCTTATCCGCATTGCAATGACTTTGCGAATGATGCCGTCAACGTTATTTCGGAATCCCTAAATATGCTGTTGAAATGTATCACAAAAAAAGAAAAAAGGAAATTCACTCAAATTGTGGAGAACCCCCATTGCACATGCGATAATGGCGGCTACGTGGCCACGGTCTGTCATTTCTCCATTGCAGTTGGGTGTGGCAGTTTTTTTACACAAAAAATTCGCGTCAAGAAATTTGCTGACTCTTTTAGCAAATTTAGGTCTATGCGCATCTTATCACGATGCTGAGATGTTCGAGGCGTCTTCAATTATTGAAGAAGGACCAAGAATCACGGAGAGGGTTTTTTGTCAATATGTATTTGACAATGCCGACTTTAACTCGAGCACTTTTGATGGATTAAACACTATTCATATCATGGGTGGAATCCAGTGTGGCACACCTGCTTCAGCTGTCACTCCTCTTGGACCAATATAAAAATTGGCATCACCACCATCAGCAAAAGAGATAGAGCAGTTGCATCAAATCCCAACACAGATCTTTGAAAAAGACTTTGGAACTGGGTTGAAAGATGTCGAGGTGCAAGACTTGAAGAAAATTGTTTCGTTTAAAGAAGATACACAATTGCCATCACTTACAGATGTATTGTGGCTGTGTGGAGAGTTCTTCAACGTTTCCGGTGTTGGTGGTTGGAATGGTTTCATGCAGAATTAACACAAGCAATGCACTATGAATCTTCTCGTGTTGTCTATTTACCTTTTGTCAACCAACCACTTAGCAATTATGACACGATATTGACGGTGCTAGATTTTGCAGCCAAACTTGTTGTTGTTGTATTTCACCTAACACATCGTCAGACAATCAAAAAGCAATCAAAATCGAAAAGTTTTTTTTATTTTTATTTCGTTGATTTTTGTTTGTTTTGTTCAATTAAGTTAATTTCGTTGGACTTGATTTTCTCAATAAGACAGCTCATGGAAAAGAAAGGAAAAGGGGGAGGAGGTATAGATTTTTTTTTCTGGATCTTACAAAGACCTATGACAGAATGCATGCCTCCGAAAAAAGAAGATTGATATAAGATTGGTGGAAAGAGTACATAGTATGTATGTGAAGAATGTGAGTTGCGTGGAAACTAAGGATCGCAGAACGGATTGGTTTGAAGTTAAGACAGGTCTTAGACAAGGGAGTGTACTGTCACCGATGCTCTTCAATATAGTGAAGGGAATCTGCAGCTCCAGTCGAGTCTCGAGGAGGGGTTTATCACCAACCAGGAACAAGGGCAGCTCCAGCTGAGAACACAGACACTCGGCACCCGTCTTTTCATTTTCAGCTTGTGCCATAATTACTCACAGAAATAGATAATTTCTACATGAAATTTCAATAATTCCATTTTGGGAACAACACATTCTCAGGTTGACCAGACGACGACGTGAGAAACTAGAGCGAATCTACCAGTATGGTCGTATTGCGCTGCCTGTGATATTGTTAGCTTATGGTCAGTTCATATAAAGTCGCAAGGTTTAGTCTTAGTCGTAAGGTTTAGTCCTAGTCGTATGGTATAAGAAGTTGTGGGCGTGGTTTCAAGTTTTATCAAAGAACTTTACGTAAAGATGTGTCATTTTTTGTTGAAGCTCTTTGGCATTTGGATTTGTCGTCGTTTGTGTTTTGTTTTCTCCCGCACATTTAAAACCTAGCTGTCAAAATGGATGTTGGTGCAGGGCGACGAAAGACGTGAGAAACTAGGGCGCTTCAACCGTTTGGTCATATTGCGCCGCCTGTGAATGAAAGTAAATGAAAAAAGTTAATGCAGGTATGTTTGATGATTAGATTGTTTTCTAAGTGTATAAATAACAAAATAAATTGAAGATGAAGAAAGTAATAGCAAAATAAAGTTATGTATGTAATGAAAATAAAGAAAAAAAAGAAATGTGTAAGATGTGAATTAAATTTTGTTAATAGATTGCTATGGATGAGAAATTTAGAAAGTTTGTCGCCATTATCATATGATAGAAGTTCTTCATATGATTGGGAGAGACCAAATTGCGTGCGCAAGGCATCATATTTGGCACATTCTGCTAGCATATGATTCACGGTTAAAGGTGCATCACATGTGTCACATATGGGAATAACCTTTTCTCTTGTTAAGAGATATCCGTGAGTTAGGCGAGTGTGGCCCATACGAATTCTAGACAATACCACCTCTTCTCTACGTGAGAGTCGAGACGTAGGTGGCGAATTTTATTAGTCAATGTGGGCATCACACTACGCAATTTGTTATTTTGCAACACATCCCAAGATGCTTGTCGCTATTCCAACAATCTTTGCTTGTATCCACTCTTGACATCTGGAACGGGAAGAAGATTGAAATCAATGTCGCGGACGCTGGGAAGCTTCCTTAGCAGAACCGATCAGCGTGTTCATTTCCCTCTTTGCCCACGTGTCCAGGTATCCAGCAAAACTCTATTATAATATATCCCTTAGAGGTTAGTTTTTCTAAATAGAATTGAATGTCTTGTACCAAATGATGACTAGAATACATGAGTTTTATAGCTTGAAGTGAACTGAGGCTATCTGAACACAAAAGGAATTCTCCACAACGACAGCGTAGAATGTATTTAAGAGCTTCACGGATGGCAAATAACTCTGCCCGTGAAAACTGAACACACGTCGCTTAGCCTGAAACGTTCAGTTAAGGTGGAGCAATAAAAGGCACTTCCAACCTTGTTGTCAATTTTGGAGCCATCTGTGAATACCAAAGTAAACCTTTGATGTTCATGGCAAATCTTTCTAAAGTTAATTTTGAATAACACTATCGCAAGTAGAGTTTTATCAAAACGACAAAGGTCGAATAGAAAAATCGGCTCTGGTGTAGACCAGGGAGGGTTATTGCTAAAAACAAAATTAAGTGCAGAAGACGATTACCATGTTGATGATCTTGTGTTTCTCAATGCTTGGATGATTATGCTTGCTAGTAAGTGAAAAACACAACATTTTACTGTCCATATCCCCATTCTTTTATGTGGTATAGGCGTTGGATAGCCCACATTTCGTCCCTTATTTTTTAGACCTAATGCCCTAGGCCTAGTACATGCAGCAATGCTTGCAATCTATGCAAGCTAACAAAGGCCTGGAATATAGGTTATATGCAAAGGTCCTATTTTAGCAAATTTGCCTAGAGCCTCGGCCTACAATCTAATGTAATTCAAACGCTTTCTCCTTGCAGGATATTACTTAATGATGCGTCGCCGCCGCCTGCGGCCAAGACCAAAACGTTTTTGGGTGCGCCCCATCAACCATGCTCGTTATGAACGGGGACATTTCTTCACCCTTCTACAAGAAATGAAGAGGAACTATCCAGAACAATTCTTTGTCTACACTGGAATGAACAGAAGGCAGTTCGATGTGTTGTTACGTGAAGTTGCACCTTTGATTAGAAAGCGGAGCCATGGAGCTGTTTGTCCAGAAAAGCGACTTGCACTCAAACTCAAATATATTTCCCAAGGCACCTCTATGCAAAATATTATGTGGGAGTATTGTGTTGGTAAGAGTACAATATCCTGTATTGTACGTGAAACATGCATTGCCATCTGGACAGTACTCCACAATGATTACATGACCGGACCTAATGAGGAGAAATGGCAAACAATTTCGAGAGACCTTTTTGACAAATGAAATATGCCGAACTGTTTGGGGGCAATCGATGGTAAACATTTCACCATCCGTTGCCCCGGACAGGGAGGTACTAGGTACTTTAATTATAAAAAATCGCGTGGTATAATTTTGATGGCGGCTTGTGACGCTTTTTGTCGATTTACCATGGTAGACATAGGGGGCTATGGTTCGCAAGGAGACCTAGCGATATTCCGAGCGTCGGACTTTGGTAAAGCAATCCTTAATGAAGAATAAGATGTGCCAGACGACGCCAATCTTCCAAATACAGACCAAGATACTCCATTATTTTGTTGCCGACGAAGCCTTTCCCATCTGTCACAACATTATGCGTCATTATCCTGGTAGGCATCTTGACGAGTCCAAAAGAATATTCAAAATATAGGCTTTCTAGTGCAAGGAGGACCATAGAACATGCGTTCGGGATCCTCCGTTCTCGCTGGCGTATTTTCATCAGGCCTATAATAGCTTCAGTCAAAACAGTTGATGCAATATTGTGAAAGCCACCGTATGTCTTCATAATTATTTAAAATCAGACGAACATGTGATGCGAGCCCAAAATCGTAGATATTGTCCTCGAAACTTTATGGATCTGAAGATGCAGATGGCAATGTCATTGATGGTGGCTGGAGGGCTGATGTTCGAAATTTTGGAGCTGTCAGGAATTTACGAAGGTTGGGGGCCAATAATGGTGGGTTCGAGGCTGTAATGGTACGAAGTATCTTAACTGAGTACTTTTTAACCCCTAATGGTGAAGTGCCATGGCAACATGAACTAATAAACAGAGGATATGCACTCAATTAATTTTTGCGTACATGCACTTTCGTTTAAAATATGTTACCCCCGTTACATATTGACTATTGTGTAAAATATAAGTGCTCCTTCATTATTTCTTCTAGGTATGACTAGTATAAATTGTAATTTGTTAGAGAAAACATTTAAAAAAATATTTTTAAATGCATAATTTTAACATATCCTAATTAGTTATTCATATCTTCATTGTGCAATACTTTTTTATACGTAATCTTTTGTGTCATACCTATTTCTATGATCTAAAATCGACACTGAATAAAAAAATGTGTATTAAATTTGGAGTTTAGCCTTTTATTGAAGTAGAATACAAAATAACTTTCAAATTTATTTCCTTCTTAATTAGGTCCCTTAATTAAATAAAAAGTTTCAGTCTAGTTAAGTCACCCAGAGTAAACTAGACAAATAAGAAGTACTTGCACCGTTATATTATTATTGTGGGTAGGGTTGTAAGCTTGTTTAGTATAAGTAATTGAAATCAAGGCAGCGTGCAGTTATTAGTACTTGTAATTGATATCAGGGCAGCGAGCCAGTTCGAAATTTAATAGTAAATTTATTACGGAATACGTTTGTAAATTAATTGTCAACTCACGAAAGAATTAAGTTTGACTTTCCTTTTTCAGTTGGTTCGAAGTTCGAATCATATTGTTAATTTAAGAGAAGTCAAAACCCTACCAAAATGATTGTGTTGAATAAGAAGAAATAATAAAAATTTGGTTCGATGTCCTGCTTGAAATGTTATAGGGATCATTAACAGTAAAAGTCTACTGTTGTTCACCAAAGCAGACATTTAAAGTATTTGTCTACGTTATAGCGACGCAATTGCATGATCACTAAAGGGAATTATTTATGGGGTTGTGATGGTACTAGACTAAATTTAATTGTCAATTTATGAGCTTTCATTTTTATTATCTTAAATACAATTAATGTACTCTGCATAAGAGTGGTATAGAAATAGACATAGTGGTATTTTAATTGAAATGAAATTCTAAAACTAATATATTATTGACAAAAACAAAATAACAGAAAAATGTTAACCATTTATCTATTGGTTATTTGCTAGCTGAGTTTCTTCGAGTAGTATATTTGCAAATCTTTTTTATAATTCGCGAGACTTGTACAAAATTGTCGAAGGTTCTTAGAGTTAGATCTAAATATCTAGTGAAGGCCGATATATGGTCATCGACCACCGGTGACACCCCCGCCGAACCAACTGCAGCTGCCTTCTTCTCGGAGTCGCGTGCCTCCATACGGCGTGACATCGATTCCATGACATCACTTGCACGGGCCATTTGTAGTTGTATCTCCTTTACCTCCTCTTTGTGTTTTTAAAATGTTGAAGTAAGTGGAGAAGAAATATTGAGACCTGATTGACAGGGAACATTACTTGATGTGGATTGTTGAGCACTGGTAGATGCCACAGTTAGTGTAGATGAAGAAGATAGTGAGGATCGCCTACGGGGTACGGGGCTAGGTGTTGTGTTTGAATTGTCTGGGAGGGATAAGAAAGAAGGTGGTGGGGTTGAGATATCTTTAAGAGAACATGAAGAATTGTTTTGTGAAATTTGAATACGTTCTTGTGGGGAGTTGGGGGGTTGGGAAGTGATGAATTTGAAGTAGAATTTTGAAAGACGGATCAAGTCAAAGTGCGGGAGATAGGATCTACATTCCATAAATCGCTATTATATGGAATCGGGTTAAGTTTTAGTTTCTTGATTATCTTGCTGCCATAACTCCTGAAAAAATGAAAATTATACTAATAATACCCATCATGTCGTGACTATGAAATAGCCTTGGGCCTACGTTTCCTCAAGAAAGAGCATAAATTAAGGTGTCTAACTTTATAAATGTCATGTTCTCTTGTTGTCTTTCATGTACTGTAACTTGTTAATCTGTAATCACTGTGTCAGGCTACAGAGGGCCACACTTGCCCTGCATTAGCCTTCCTGCCCTATAAGCAGGTAAAATTCAATTTATAATAAAATTTATAATGGTCGTTGGTCTTGTGGTTAGCCTACCTGCTTCCAATACAGAAGGTCCAGGGTTTGATTCCCGCAAGAGACAGAAGTTTTTAACTTCTGATTTGGACTTAAGTCCATCAGCTCTTGTCTTAGGAATTTGTAAACGGTGAATTTGGAACCGTCCTAGCAAAGAGGTACATACTAAATTTAAAGTTGTCCTGAATCGGCCTTGTTGATTCTGGCGTTGATCCGCGGGTGTTAGCACTGTCCATATCACTGATTGCTATATATTCCATTAAAAATATCGATCTCTGATTGGTTATCGCTCACTCGTCGATTGCGTCGGGGCCTTTAGGGTTGGCTTGGTCGCTCTGGTTAACTGTCCCCCACTGAAAATCAGTTGTGTGACTGAGTGGGTGGTAGACTCTAAATACGAATTTATTTATTTATTTATTTATGGTTATTTATTAAGAAAATAATTATTTAAAATTATAAATAAATTATTTATTGTAAAATAATTCGAAAAAAAGCGTTTTTGTTTGTCGACGTTGTCATAGAAAAGAAAGAGAGGGTGGTTCCCATCAGATCTCATCGTCTTTGTTAAGGTTAAGCCATATTGCGGGCCCCCTGTGATATTGTTCGTTAATGAAATGGGGGTTG
>JAMZAV010003864.1:0-53720 GCA_024449915.1 Sweltsa coloradensis | reverse complement strand
TTTTCCCCGGGGCCCCCGGGGGGGCTTTACCCCTAGCTACCTTTTTAAAGGAAAAGGGGTTTAAATTTCATAAATAATGATGCTTTTTTATTGGTGTTTCACAAACTTACCAAAGTCACTGTTTTTCTCCGTTTTCGGAAAATTTTCGACAAGGGCCCCCTCATTTCGTCCGTCCACGCATGGCACTTTTGGGTAAGTGAGTTTAACCTTTTCTAAGTAGGGCCCAAAATATTACGTCCGCGCACTTTGCAATTTTTTAATTTTACATTTAAAATTTTCAAAAAAAAAAATTTCCACTTTTTTTTTTTTACTTGAATACTGAATTCCCACAATGAATTCTTCATGAACATTCCCTAGTTTTATAGGCAAAGTTAAATAATCTAAAAAAAAATTTTTTAAAAATACCCACCCTAAAAAGGTTTATAGAATCACTCAAGAAAATTATTATTATTTTTTTTTTTGTTATTTTTATTATAATAACATTTTATATTATTATTTATATATTAAAAAAAATTTTGAGCAAATAGTAACAAAAAATATCATAAAATGTGATGTTTATTTGGACTTTCACTGCTTTTTTTAAATAAAAAAAAACTTTTAGGTACAAATTTTTTCGAAGACTATTCAGTCCTCCCTGGTTTTATGACATTGACAGTTACAACAGTAAAAAAAAACAGAATTCAAATTTTTAAAACAAAATTGAATTTTGTTTTTTCTTACTGTTGTAACTGTCAAATGTCATAAAACCCCGTTAAAGGGGGCTGAAAGTCTTCGAAATATCGTACCTACATATTTTTCTTTTTTTAAAAAAGCGTGAAATCCAACTAATTCATCACTTATTAAACCCACCTGCTCTAAAAATTTCATTAAAATTAAAACTAATTTCACTTATAATTTTTAAATTTTCAACGGAGGGAAATGAAATTAGGTAAATTGCCTTTTTAGGGGTCCAGGAAAGATATTGTTTTTTTAAAAAAAATAGCTCAAAGAAATTAAAATTAGCTTTATTGTGCTTTTTTTTTTAAAAAAAAAAATAATTCTCCAAATAGCAAAACGATTTACTGTGCTTTAAAAATTTTCCAATGCTACAATCGATTTAGGACGATCGATATATCCAAACTAAATTCATGAGAGTGGTAAATTTGGGCCAATGGGAAAAAAATGCAAGATTCGACTTGGTTTATCGATTTTGGCTCGATAGTCGATATCTTATAATAAGTCAAAATCATTCATATTTTTCATCCCTCAGGTAGAGACTAAACACTGTCAAAATGGTTGTATTAGAGGAAAAAGTCACTCAATGAATGGTCTTGTGTGTTTTTCTGCAATTAATACCAATAAATGGTTAATTTTGCTGATTGGGCTTTAAAAGTGACAAAAGCATTTTATTTCATGTTTTTATGCAAAAATGGAAAATTTTGGCTTTTGATGCAGTTTCAAATTGCATTTTTTTGATATCATAGGCTATGAAATCTTATGAAAAATAAATATGTTTCAGGTATTTTTTTTAAAGACATTTCATTTTTTACTTTTTGAAAAATCCCTGGATCCCTATTTATTTCATATCGTGGGCTGATCGCGAAAACTCATTAACTCCATTTTTCAAGTTCTGAGATAAATGAGTTTGAAGTTTTTAGGTTCAGTATAAAATTCAGGGATTTGAACATATTTACTTTAGAAACATGAAATTTAGATTTAAAATAATTGTGTTGTAAGGCGAAAAGTCATGAAATTTATGATTTAAAATAATTGTGTTGTAAGGCGAAAACTCACTAACTCCCACTTATACACTTTTTGCTGCCCAAATAATTGCTGAAATGGAGTTAGTGAAAGTCACGACCTCTTGTTGCTCGTAATAATATTCCCTCTAGGAGTTAGTGAGTTGTTTTCAGCAGAAGAGCAATTTTTCTGAAGAAAATGTATATACTGGTTTATTTTGTCAAATTTGGAGTTAGTGAGTTTTCGCGATCAGCCCACGATATGAAAAGGAGGCACACAGTACTTTTAGAAGTAGACTTGTATTACAGGTAGGTTTTCTTTTAAAAAAGTTAATTGTTATTAAATAAGGGTGGCCTTACTACCGGGTTAGCCAGAACAGTCCCGTTTTCAATCACTGAAGGAGGCTTCACAACAGCCGGCAACAAGAACTGTAACTACAACGATAATGGTAACTGTAGAGAGACAGCTGTGATGCATGATAAATAAATATTCCCAATAACTTGTGGATATTTGGTCCGCCTGATTTTTTTCACTTCAATTTTGGTAGACGTGCATATATGTGCGCTAGGAATGGGATACGTGTACACATTTTAATACGTTTACTGTTTCTACAAAAATAATAAACGTGTGTGTGTGTCTATGCTGTGTGCGGCCATCTGCCGGCCGGCCAAAAATCACGTCGCGCCGTGCAATCGGTGCAGGACAAATTGATTGTAGCATTGTTATTAGTTGGGCCTTCTGCCTACCCTTTGCGAGATCTTCTGGTATCGTTACCGCTTATCCCCCCTCCACCCACCCCGCCTGTCACGACAACTGACAGATACAAGAAGCAGACTCTCCGTCTCCAGGCATAATAGTAACTGCCTTGTAAATCCATGGTGCATGAATAAAGTTAACAACCACCTTCTAGATAACACATCTAAATTTACTGCATAGCTGCTAAACAGCTATGACTATGCATAGCTGTTGCTATGACAATGATTGTTGTCACTTTCTTTTGTTTTGTGGTTATTCGTTACGTGATTGGTTGATTGGCCATACTGGATTGTGACGTATGCACCCATTTTTCCCGCTAAAATTTTTGGTGCAACTTTCAGTTCAGCTAACTTTTATGAATGAAAATATGATCTAAATAAAATCAGAAATCTATTGACGCATTCAGAAACGAGTTCTTATTGTAGTAGAATGATAAAATTAAGTTGGGTATATTCCCTATTTCACAAACATATATAATTGGAATAATTTAAAATAAATAAATTTGATTTAGAGTACCTACTCAGTCATTTAACTGATTTTCGTAAATGATACATAATAATATGTAGACTAGGGTATATAGCAGGGGTCGGCAACCTATGGCACGAGTGCCACGTAGTGGCACGCCAAGGTATTCCCTGTGGCACGCGCCTTGGTCAGATATAAAATTTTAATATCTCATGACAAACATTAGATTGGTACTATTTCTTGTAGTAAATCTGAATTTTATTTGAGTAGAATAGCCTAGATAATATCAGTTTTATTAACTAGCAGGTCGTCAAATGTTTAATCCCCGACTATGCTTCACACTCACCACCTGGAGCTAAGTTATTTTGAGTGGATGGACGTTGAAAATCTAGAAATGGAACTAGTTGAGTTTCAATCTTCCGATCTCGGGGTTGATAAATTCAAAGCATTGCTAAATGTAGAAACCGTGGGTCGTAGGAACACTGATATCTGCCTGTTGGGCCTCATTATCTTCGAAGTTCAACTCGATAAAGAAAGTCGCATTTGCTCTTATAGTGCAGTTCCTAAGCCAACAATATTGCAAATAGTGATACTAGCATGAAAATTTGCATACTTACTAATTTGACTATAAGGAATTAAAAAATTGATGGCTCCACGATGAAGTCTTATTATTTAACTATTAATTAATTAATTAAAATTAATTAGTTAATTTCATGATACGAATTTCAAAGTGTCAATAAATTAGTCATGTTTGGTATTAATCAAAAGCATTTTTCACCTATACAAAGAAAAAAAAATACATTGAAAAAATATATTGTAATATACATTATGATATAGAAATATGTTGATTTAGCTGATTTTGTAGTTTTTGAACCAAAAGATCTGGTAACTATAATTAATATATCATTTTTCATTTTTCAATACAAGTAATTACAATATATTTAATACAAATTACAATATGGCGTAAATATGTCTAACTATGGTACAAAATATGATACATACTAAAAAATTTAGTAATCTTGAAGCTTTTGTTATGAGAAATTCGAAAATAATTGGCTTCACGCCAAATGTTTAGTATTTAAATATTAATTGATTAATCAACATTAATTAGTTAATTTAGTCCAAAAATTCCAAAGTGAAGATAAATTTGTAGTGTATGGAATCAATTGAAAGCATTTTTTACCATCATTAAGAAAAAAAATACGTCGAAAAAATATATTGAAATATACGTATGTTATAGTTAAATATGTTGATTTTGTGATTTTTTAATTTTCAATAATAGAAATTTCAAAATAAATTACACAAATTAACAAATTTTTTTAAATTGAAAAGTTACAGAAACATTTTTGGGTGACGTTCAAAATGAAATTTTGGGCAGTTTATATCAGCTCAAAGATTTTGTGATAAGAATTTCAAAAATTTCATGATTGGGGCTGAGTTTGGAGTATTTAACTATAAATTGATTTTTTAAATTAATTAAAATTTGTATCCAAAAATTTCAAAGTGAAGATAAGTTTGTCGTGTAAGTTTTAAAATAAAAGTTTGTCACCAATACTAAAAAAAAACACATTAAAAAAAATTTTTGAAACTAAATATGTTATAGTTTATTTTTTGTTTTTGCGGATTTTTAATTTTTTCCCCCCCAAAAGATCAACGTTAAGAGCCTAAGCATGACAGGTTTCGGGGGGCCCCCTGCAGAGTGTTAGAAATAAAAAAACGCTCTACAGTTTTGATCAAATTTAGAAAAAATTCAACCATACCAAAAAAAATTTAAAAATTTTTTTTTTTTTTTTTTGGTCGGAAAAAAAATGAAATTTAAAAAAACAAAAAAAAATAAAAAAAAAAAAAAAAAAAAACAAAACAAAAAAAAAAAAATTAAAAAAAAAAAAAAAAAGAAAAAAAAAAAAACCCCAAAAAAAAAAAAAAAAAAAAAAAAAAAAAAAAAAAAAAAAAAAAAAAAAAAAAAAAAAAAAAAAAAAAAAAACAAAAAAAAAAAAAAAAAGGGAATGAAATTTTTTTGCAAAACTTTAAACCATCAAACTTTTGAAATTTTTGCGGGCCCCAAAAAAGGAGTAAAAAAATAAAAGGGAAAAAACTTTTTCAAAAAAAAATTTTGAAATTTCTTTTAAAACCCACCCACCCTTTCAGGTTTTTCAAGGGGGAACTTTGGGGTGGTTTTAAGTTTCTTTTAACCTAAAAAAGGGGGGTTTTGGTGGTGGAGTTGGTCCCCGGGGTTCGGGAGATATGGGCTCTGCGGAAAAGTTGGTTGCTGGTAAAAAAGGTTAAACTGGGTTTTAAAAGGGGTTTTGTGTTGTTTGTTTTCCCGGAAAAACGTGAAACCCGGTTCTAAAAAGTTTTTTTAGATTTTTTTTTTTTAAGGAAAAAAATTTAAACCAAATTTTGTGGTTTTAAATTTTTTCGATTTTCGTTTTTAAAATTTTTTTTTTAAAATTTTTCCAGGGGGGGCCAAATTTTTCCCCTCTTAAAGTAAAAGGTAAGGGGTGCCCCCGTGTTTTAAAAAAGGGGAGGTAATTTTTTGTTTTTTCATAAAATTTTGGGAAAAAAAATTTTTAAAATTTGTTGGGAAATTTGGAAAAATTTTTTTTTGGGGGGGTTTTTGTTTGGGGGGTTTTTTCGGGGAAAAAATTTAAAAACTCAAAAATTTTTTTGGGGGAAGTGGTTTTTTTTTGCCCGTTGTTAATTAAAAATGGAAAAAAAATTTAAAAATCATGGGCTTTTAATCAAAAAGTAAAATTTTTCTTGGTCCCCATTTTCCCCCCCTTCGAGAAATTTTGCCACCCCCTTTTTCTTTTTATTTTCTTAAATTTGGGAATTAAAAAATTTGAATTGTTTGGGGGGCCCTTTTTGGATCGGGGGGTTTTTCTTGGCTCCCCCTCTGTAAATCTTCATTTAAATCTAAAAAAAAACTTTTTTCCAATGGACACCTTCCCACATTATTGCCGTCCTTTTTTCATTTAAAAATCAGAAGATATTCGATACACCTTATCATTCATGGCCGCCCTTTTTAAATTTTAAAGGATTGTTCATTCCCCCCCTGTAAACTTTTCTATAATCTTTAAAAAGAGCCTGTGCTAAATGGCACCTTTTTTTCTTATTTTCAGTATGTTTTATTCCAAAAATTAAAATATACATATTTTTCAAACATGGCGGCCATTTTTAATCGTAAGGGTTTTTTTATGGCTCCCCCAAGTAAAACCATTTTTTTAAAATTTAAAATATTTTTGCCAGTACATTTTTTAAAATTATTTCCGTCTTTTTTCACTCAAAATAGGTAAATAATGGGCCTTTTATTCATGGGCCCCCATTTTTTTATCCCAAAGGGGCATTTTTTTTTGGCTCCCCCTTCGTATCGCTTTTTTTTGACCCTTTTGAACATTTTTTTCCCAAATGAAACCTTCCTACTATTTTTTTTCCGTTTTATTTTGTAACAACCCAGACTATAGGGTTTGCGAGTATTATTAAAGATTTTTGGGGGAGGTGCCGGGGGCGTCGGGTGAAAACGTAAAAAAACGTTGGCCTATACATTTTTGACGCTACCCCTTTCAAATGTGATAACTTACCAAATAAAATAAAAAAAAGTTTATGATACAAATTTATATTATTTAGGAAGTTTGAACTTTTTTGGGGAACAAAATTAAAAAAATTGCCCCCTATAGGTTTTGCACAAACGCAAAAATGGACTTTTTTTCAATTTTACTTTGATATCAATGCCAATTTACGAGAACGTTGAAAACATATTGTTGGTTTATCAGTCTTAAAAACATGCTGTCACATGTGTTATAATACTTCAATGCACAGATAATTATACGAAAGTCGCCGAGATAGTGCATGACATGACATGCGTTTGTTCGGCTGCGCGTCTTATTTACTTCCGCTGTCGCGACGAGCACATTGTGAGATATATAAGCGCCAAACCGCTCATACTTTACCATTCGGCCATGTAGGTATCAACAAATGTCTTGGTGATTTAGCTGTGTAAGTTTTTATAAATGCTATGTTATATTTCAGGTCAATTGAACATTTCGTTACTGCTTTTGTCAATCGACAGCAAATAAATGCAGGAACAAAGCTGCATCGCAGTCTTGCATCACAAATATAATAATTTCTTTAAAACAGAGCGGCTTCATTGATGGAATTTTTAAAACTGAATGGTGTGGCCAACACTGTTAATACAATTTGGAATTTAAAGTCCGTCTGGTTGTATGCTACTGTAGCAGTACACAACGTTTATTGTTGTTTGTTCCGTGCTTAGAGATAATTTGCGTGTTTGTTATCCCACACATAACAAAAACTTGTAAAAATACAGCCAAACCTTACACACTCAAAAGAAATGAGATCTAAAACAATCACCTCAAATCTGCTTGCTGTATAAGGTGCCTGAGTGTATAGCGCACGCGGCTTCGCTGCGGCGCCCTAATGGCACTAGATATAAATCAAGATAATATTCTTTTATAGCACTATGACTGGATCGTATTATACCCCTAATAATATTCACCAAATTCGATTCCATATTATTGTTATAACATGAATCGAACATTAATTTCATGGAGTAGATGATAACTTTCTTAATGCATTACTAAAATGCGTAAACTGGTGTTTCAAGATCTATGTTTATACGAATTGTAGCTATGGTTGACGAACCAAAAAGGAAGTGTCCTAAACTCAAGAAAGTAATCGATCAGACACTGTCTATTTTTGTGACGGCAAATTGTTAGACATTGAGTCAGTTATCGACCTGTACCAAAAAGACATGTTTTTACTCGGATCTGTTACCGTATGAAGATACATATTGAAAACTTAATGTGAAATTCACTATTCTTGCCGTTGGGCTGTTGATCAATTATCTTGTGCTATTGAAAAAAACAAAATACACCCAGTAGTAAAACCCCCAGTAAAACCGATTTACTCTACAGAGCTGGTAAGTGTCGGTGAAACTTTATAAAAAGTGTCTAAGGTCGAAGAGACTGTTCAAGAAAACAAATAATGACGAAGAACCATGTACGTGGACATCAAACCTTCCGAGATAATGTTTTTGCACCAAGCTGCTATACTATATTCATTATTGTGAGGTTTAAACCTTATAGCAATGAGCAAAACTAATGAGCAAAACTAAACTAATTGATAATAACAATCAGGTATAGGCCAACATAGTATTAATAAAATTACCCTTTCAATTACAATTTTAATATTTAACGTGTTTTGGTAACATCACAAATATTTTTGGTAGTTTAATACCCCCCAAATAAAAAAAATTGTAAAAAAAAAAAACGGCAGCCAAGCTCTCCTTCAAAAGTTTTTTCGGCTGTGAATGCTGTGGGATATAGAAGTTGAGCCAAGCATTTCATTCTTTCTCCTAGTTTCGCATAGAAAAGAAGTAAGATCATTTCGCCTGTTGACAAGCGCTAAGCCAACCATTACCATCATTTAAATACATGCAATTTTAAAAAAATATTTCGCTGAATACATTATTTTCATCACAATAGATTTGAAATGTGTGGAGGCAGGTAGAAAAAACCCATGTTCGCTCCCAAGTTCGGTCACGCCAAAAAAGGTGGAAAGGGAAAAATGCAGACAATAGACGGGACGACCGGTCCCGGTCTCGTCCGCGGATGGTCACTTTGTATCTCAAGGATAGATAAACTTTAGTTACCCACCCACCCAGCAAGCCGGAAGTTTTTCGTCGATTTTACGCAATATTTTAACACAGAACTGGTTATCGGATCGGGCTGATTTTTTGTTGTAGATCATGAACCACATATCAGGTCATACACGAGTTTCAAGATTGTAAATTTTTCGGGGCGGCGTTGTGCAGATAGCTGAAAACCCCCCAACTCGGGTGGGAGTAAACAGGGTCGAGTTAGCCATCGCCTAGCTTGGCTGCGGGGCGAACGACCGTCGCCCTAGATTACGTTCCAGTAGAAGCCATACAAGAATGTCATGCACACTTTAACATGCCTACGTGCTACATAATAAATTAATATTTGACGTGACATGTGTCAGAAAATTTAAGTAATTGATTCAAATTATTACATATTTAAATATGTTAGAAGTTTTATTGCCAATTTGTCTGTTACATGTGTTCGGTTTGGCCCCCGGACCTCACAGGAATAGTAGTACTCTGCGCGACAGCGGAAGTAAATAAGAAGCGCGGCCGAACAAACGCATGTCATGCACTATCTCAGCGACTTCGTATAACTACTGTGTATTGAAGTATTATAACACATGTGACAGCATGTTTTAAGACTGATAAACCAACAATATGTTTTCAAACGTTTTCGTAAATTGGCATTGAATATCAAAGTAAAATTGATAAAAGTCACATTTTGCGTTTTAGACCAATTTAAATACTCTAAACTATTTTTAATGGGTAAATGTGGGTATTCACTGGAACGGTCGATTCGTCTTCTAAATAATCGTACAAAGTTATTGATTTAGAACAAGGATCAAAAGGGTGAAACGTCATGCGGAAGCGTCGCGGCGCGCTCAAAACGGCATGTGTAGAACATGGCGGATTTTTTTCGTATATGTTTTATGGTATGTATTTTGAATTGGGCTTTCTAAAAAAGTATAATGTCATCTTGTTCTACCGCTGGTGGGGGTCCAACTTTTATTACTTTTCGCTTGCCGCTGCACGGATGCGAGAAAGCCTTCGCCATTAGAGTAATTTGCACTGGAAAGTTATAAAGAGTAATTTGCACTGGAAAGTATATAAAAATTGTTTCCGTCACAAATTATAAGTGAACAACAATAATGGAATGAGTAAAAAAAAGTAAAAAAGTTTTCCTAGACGGGGCTCGAACCGACGTCCTCTCGCATGCAAAACAAGAGCTCTAACCACTCGGCCAACAATGACCACGGTAAACGTGCGGTCTAGAGTGATATTTATACAGATGCACGATAACTTGCGATAAGCGTAAACATTTGTCATGACTATTAGGACACTTTTAATAGTTATAAAACGTTCTGTCGATATTTCTAGAGTGTAATTTACGTCTCTTTCACAAGATGTACATTATAATTATTTATTTTGTCATTAAAAACTTCGGATGTGGCAGTCTAGTCGCATGAAATCATCCAACTCTGACACCAAATAATATCTCGGGTTTGAAACGTGGCTGGTAATGCGGGTAGCCTAGGACCCAAGGGGAGAAGACGCAACTGTATTGCAGAGCTACCGATAGCGGACGATTTAGTTTAGGTAGTCACCGCAAAATTTGAAAGCGCTCGGCCCTGCTTCCGACTCTTAAAGTAAAATGTATCCCCCCAAAATACAAAAATTTGTAAAAAAGACGGCAGCCAAGCTCTCCTTCAAAGTTTTCGGCTGTGAATGCTGTGAGATATAGAAGTTGAGCCAAGCTTTTTATTCTTTCTCCCTAGTTTCGCTTTGAAAATATGTAAGATCATGCGCCTGTTGACGAGCGCCAAGCCAACGATTTTTGTGGTAAAAAAGTAAAAATTTTAAACTCGAAATCATAAAAAATTCTTGGCCATGAACCAAATTCAATGGCCAAGTCATTTTTTTATGATTTCGAGTTTAAAAATTTTACTTTTTTACCACAAAAATCGTTGGCTTGGCGCTCGTCAACAGGCGAAATGATCTTACATATTTTCAAAGCGAAACTAGGGAGAAAGAATAAAAAGCTTGGCTCAACTTCTATATCTCACAGCATTCACAGCCGAAAACTTTTGAAGGAGAGCTTGGCTGCCGTCTTTTTTACAAATTTTTGTATTTTGGGGGGATATCACATCTTTTTGTTGTTCGTTCGCTATCAGGTGTGAATGATGGACTTTGAATGATTAAATTGTTAAGTTCAAAGTTGTTTTTTTACATTTTTGGGCCCACGGTCCCCCCAAAGATACCCCTTAAATAAATAAATAAATAAATTTTTATTTAGAGTCTACCCACTCAGTTATATATAACTGATTTTCAGTGGGGGACTTTTAATCAAAGCGACCAAGCCAACCCTGCAGGCCCCGACGCAATCGACGAGTGAGCGATAACCAACCAAAGATCGATATTTTTAATAGGAAATATATCAATCAGTGGTATGGACAGTGCGAACATCCGCGGATCAACGCCAGAATCAACAAGGCCGATCCAGAACAACTCTGAAATTTATTATGTGCTTCGTTGCTAGGACGGCTCCAAAGTCACCGTTTACAAACTCCTAAGACAAGAACTGATAGACTTAAGTCCAAATCAGAAGTTAAAAAACTTCTGACTTGAGCGGGAATCGAACCCTGGCCCTTCTGCATTGGAAGCAGATACGCTAACAATAAGACCAACGCACTAGCATAAGCTCTTGATATTTATAATGGTTAAGAGCATGTTTAATTTCAAGCTTGTACAAATTACTACGCCTGAGTAATTACGCGTTTTGATTTTGATTTTGATTTTGATTTTCCCCGGTCCCAATTGCCCGGTTTTTGTTATATGAGGTACATCTGAGTGTGGCCCAAGTTTCAAAGTTCTAAGATGAACCGTTTTCTCGGTATAGCGTATTATTCATAAGAGTACGGACTTACCTACTTTTGATAATTTTGGTTTTTTTCCGGTACCCGTTAACCAATTTTGCTTTCCATATTCAAAAGTGATAAAGAATGAGAGATATCAAAATGTATTTCACGTTTGAAACATCTCAGTTGTAGCGTTTTTTTTGAATGATTCATTTCTTAAAGTTCAGATATGTTTTTTGTCATTTTTGGGCCCATGGTCATCCCAAATTTAGCCTCTTGTGTTTTGGACGCAAGATATTTATAATGGTTAATAGCATGTTAAATTTCAAGTTTGTACAAATTACCACGCCTTGGTAATTACGCGTTTTGATTATCATCCAAATTTTGATTTTCTCCGGTCCCTGTTACCCGATTTTGGTTTTGAAGCAAAAGGCACTGCGTCTGAAATAACCTAAGTGTGGTCCAAGTTCATAGTTCTAAGATTTACCGTTTTCTCTGTAGGCTAAAGAACTCTCCGCGAAAACTCCTAGCCACCCACCCCCCCACCCACCCACCCACCCACACCCACCCACCCAGCCAGCTTTAAGGAATTTGACGATGTTGAGAGCCTTTTTTCACACAGAACGAGTTGTCGGATCGGGTTGATTTTTTTTTGGTATGTCATCGGAAACCACATACCAGGTCATATACCGAGTTTCAAGATTGTAACTCTTTCGGGGCGGCGTGTGCAGATAGCTGAAAACCCCCCAACTCTGGTAGATGTATATAGGGCCGGAGTTCGGTGTCGCCTAGCAGCCGTATTCGCTTGTCTGCCGGCGACGACCGTCCCCCCAGATTCTTCTTTTTTTCCTAATGCTCGGTGACAAATGCTTTTATTGATACTAGACATGACAAATTTATCTTCACTTTGAAATTTTTGGACACATTTTGGGGTAATAATTTAGAATTCTTAGTTAAATACTCAAAACTCAGCCCAAAGCCAGTGATTTTCGAAATTCTTATCACAAAATCTATAAGATTGATAAAGATTTTGTAATAGGTCAAATGATGCATTTTGCTACGTCCCCACAACATGTTTTGTTACTTTTCAATTTGGGGAAAATTTGTTTATTTGTGTAAAATAAAATTTGTAATTACTATTATTGAAAATGAAAAATGATAGATTAATTATAGTTCCCAGTTCTTTTGTGAACACTGTGTTATCTTTGGTAAGAAGAAATTTTACTTAAAATTTGATCTTTTGGTTCAAAAATTAAAAAATCACGAAATCAACATATTTAACTATAACATAAAATATATTTCAATATATTTTTTCAATGTATTTTTTTTTTTAATCTTTGTAAAAATGCTTTCAATTGATACCAAACACTACAAATTTATCTTCACTTTGAAATTTTTGGACTAAATTAACTAATTAATGTTTATTAATCAATAATATTTAAGTACTAAATATTTGGCGTGGAGCCAATTATTTCGAATTTTTCATAACAAAAGCTTTAAGATTACCAAATTTTTAAGTTTGGGGATCATATTTTGTACCATAGTTAGACATATTTACGCCATATTGTAATTTGTATTAAATATATTGTAATTACTATTATTGAATATTGAAAAATGATATATTAATTATAGTTACCGCTCTTTTGTGAAAAACTGTGATATCATTGGTTAGAAGAAATTTTATTTAAACGTTGATATTTTGGTTCAATAACTAAAAAATCAGCAAAATCAACATATTTAAATGACTATATCATATGTATATTACAATATATTTTTTCAATGAATTTTTTTTTCTTTGTATTGGTGAAAAATGCTTTTGATTAATACCAAACATGACTCATTTATTGACACTTTGAAATTCGTATCATAAAATTAACCAATTAATTTTATTTAATTAATGAATAGTAGTTAAATAATAAGACTTCATCGTGGAGCCATCAATTTTTGAATTCCCTATAGTCAAATTAGTAAGTATGCAAATTTTCATGCTAGTATCACTATTTGCAATATTGTTGGCTTAGGAACCGCACTATTATGTCAGCATTCAGCTCTAGCTACACATGTGAGCAAGTGTTTTCACACATGAAAAATATATTTGGAGCTGTACACAGCCAACTCACACTAAACAACTCCGAGTTTTGCGTTAAACTAAAAGTCACGGACTACTCTCCCGACTTGCAAAAACTCAATGCAAATAAACAGCACTAGGGAAGTCACTAGCGAGGAACAATCTACGATGGACGAGATCAGCACAAAACAAATGTAGGTGAATAGCAGAACATGTACAAAATGTTTTTTTCAATTTCTAATTTAGCTTTGTAATATAACATAAAAAAATTTAAAAAACGCATTTGAAAGATCAAAAGTGTAAAAGTAGTATTAATGATGTAGTAGTTGTAGTGGGAGTATTGCAATGGTTATTTTTAGTGTTTCCTGAATAACAACAAATTAACATTTTGTCTTCGTAAAATTTGTACTGGCACACGAACAAATTAGTTAAAAATTTTAACATCATTTTGGCACACACGTTACAAAAGGTTGCCGGCCCCTGGTATATAGGTTTTCACTTTTCCGAGTTTCTTGATTGAATTACTAAACTCGATTGTAGGTTGTACTCCAGTTTTCAGATGGATAACATTGAAAATCTAGTTTGAATGCACTAGCCCTATAGTTATGTACATAATTTTCCTGCAACTGTGACCACAAAGTGTGAACCTTTATTATATAACTGAACAGAAAACAAAGTAATTTAAGAAGCTAATGAGAGCAAGGGTGGTTGTTGAAAAATTGTAAACGGTAAACACTTTTACTAGGTCAGGGATATCCAAATCGGTTTCCTGTACATAGCTAGGTTTGAGAACAATTTTGGCTTTTTTTGCATGCAATTATAAGTATTATGTTTATGCATTTTAATTTCCAACCCAATGTGCAACCTCCAATTGAGTAAATATGGAAGGGCCTACTATATCCTTTGGGTTTTGAAGAAACTGTTTAAATTGGTACCTGCTACTTTTACCAGGTGCCCCCTCATCATCCCTTCAAGATTATGGACCCTGTGCCTTACCGGTACACATCTGTTACAGGCAGAAGTAACACCTTGGGTTAGTAGTAAACACAACATGGGCATGGCTTTCAACCGAACCACATGGCAGCAGATACGGACGTGTGGAGACTTCTTTTGCCGTTATGATGACTACAACTGGGACTGGAGTTTACAACACATCTCACAAGTTTGCATGCCCAACAAGCTTCATGCCATGGTCATGAAAGGTCCACGAGTCTTCCATATCGGCGAATGGTATGTTATACTTGAAATTAACACCCCTTGAATCCTTTTTTGATGTATGGTACCTACCAATGATACTATAGTAGGCTAGATCCCCAGTCTCTAAAATGTCCCTACAGGCGCAACCGTACCAAATTGACCTCTTCAAGATGGTGATTTGTCGCTCCAATTTATTATGCTTGACATTATGTTTTAAATGTGATTATACTGATGAAGTATTTTTGTGGATTGTTTTAATATATGGTTTTAGCTTGTGCAGAATGGGAATGCACAAACAGAAACAATAAGAAGTTATTGCATAAGGGAATTTACTCATTTAGTAATCATTTGGTGTTAATGGCTAATATGCTCACCTGTCAACCTGACTGTCATCTTGAAAAATATTTGTGCTACAAATTGCTACAACCTACTTTAACATAGAAACTGACCTATTCAAGATGGCTTCTAATTGACACGTCAGTAGACCAATGACTATAGCCCACTATAGATGTTAAATATTATATTAATATATATATATTTTTTTTTTATTCTACTATATTATTATAAATATATTTTTTGCTAAAACTTTTGTTTCTAAAATTTGATTTGGAATTGAGTATCATAATGTTGTTTCTTGAAGTATGTTGGTAATTTTGGGTCGGGTATTGGGTACTCAACCTAAAAGTAATAAAACCGTTGACCTACTCAATTTCTTGCGTTTGTTTCCAATATAGGCCTCTAGTGTTTTACTTATATTGCTGAATAGTTGATTCTACTATACTAAATGGAAAAATTCTTTAAAAAATATGAGATTGGAATTTCCCACTTTTACTCTGCATTTCTGCAATGAAGTAGATATGTGGCATCCTTCAACAACAAATCACTGGTTCTGCAGATTTAAATCCATTTCATCGCATCATGCTAGACAATAAATCTGGTAGACATAACCCAGGAACTTCAACCTACCAATATTGATGCTATACTTCGTTCTGCATCCTTATGGAACTCTCTCCCGGGTGCTGTGAAGATTTCAGAATTTCAGTGTTGATAAAAGGGAACCTTTTAAAAAAATTCTTGGGTGAAAACGTATTTAAAAATGTTAACCATGTTTAAAAATTGTATTTTTGCCCCAATAGAGGGTTTTTTAAAAATCCCCAACCAGCGCAAACATTACGAGAGAAAAGGGATTTACACGTTTAAATCCCAAAAAGGGCTCGGTGTGTGGCGTACTGCTTTTCCCAGCTCATTCAGTCAGCCCACCTGCCCCCAAAAGATGTTTAAGATAGGTTTTTAGCGTGTAAATCCCCCTTTCTACTGTAATGCTTTGCAACGGACACGCATGCACAGTTAATTTGAATAGGGTCATTTTGTTCTCGATACTGATGTGATGTGATTTTTGATGTTGATTGATGATATGTTTTATTTATTGTGCACAAAGCGCTGCCTTCCCCTTTAAAAATATTGACTCTGAAAAGAGGGTAGGTGGGGGCCTAGGTAGGTATGAAATAGCAACAGCATTTCCCCTTTTCAGAGAATATTCTCTTTGGGTGAAAAATTTTTAATTTGATTTCCAATTATTTTGTTTTGTGGGGGGCTGAGGCTTTGTGGGGTCCAGCTTGGTCTGTCCCCGGTCCGCTTATTTGGGGCCTGCCATAGACCGACTTAGAAATGCTTTTTTTTTGTGCTATATTAAAATAAAAATTGCATAGACGGCTACTTTTTTAATGCCACTTTTTTGGGTTGGTTAGCCTACTAAAAACCTACTTTTTAGACTAAATAGACTGTTTTACAACTTTTTTGGGGGTGGCTACCATGGGGGCCCCGTTCTGTAACTCGGGGAGGAGTATAATCACTCCAAGTTGACTTTTTTACCATGTTGGACCACTTCCTGTGTTTCGTGGAGTTCACCACAAAAGGCCAACTGGAGTCGACTGCTTGAATCAAAGGTACAACAGGGGCTCAAGGTCGCAAACAAAACATCTGTACCTGTGTGGGGGAGCCCCCGCTTTCTGTAGCTCGAGGAGAGGGGTATCAATCACTCCAAGCTTGACTTGTTTACCATGTTGGTACCACTTTCCTTGTTTCAGTGGGTTCCCCACAAAAAAGGCCAACTTGAGTCACGCTGTGATATCAAAGGACAAAGGTGCTCAAGGGCAAACAAGATCTTTTCCCGTGTGGGGGGAGCCCTGCTTACTGTAGCCGAGGAGAGGATATCAATCACTCCAAACTTGACTTTTTTCCAGTTGGTAACCCCCCCCCCCCTTTTTTTCAGTGGAGTCACCACAAGAAAGGCAACTGTGAGTGGCTGTGTGATATCAAAAGGTACAACAGGTCTCAAGGTGCAAAAAAAAATCTGTATCCTGTGTGGGGGGAGCCCTCTTACTGTAGCTCGAGGAAGGAGTATAATCACTCCAAGCTTTTACCCTTGGGACCTTTTGTACCACTTCCTGTGTTTCAGGGGTTCACCACAAGAAGGGCCCAATGTGAGTCGACTGCTGTGATATCAAAGGTACAACAGGTGCTCAAGTCGCAAACAAGCATCTGTATCCCGTGTGGGGGGAGCCCTGCTTACGTAGTCGGGAGGGAAATTCAATCACTCCAACTTTACTTTTTTACCATGTTGGTACCACTTCCTGGTTTTAGGGAGTTCACCAAAAGAAGGCCCCCTGTGAGTCGACTGCTGTATACAAATGGGTGGTTTTTTAAAAAAAAAACCCCCCAAAAAAGGGAACGTTTACTTTTTGGGGGGCCCCTTAACCCCAAAAGACCCCTTTTTTTTTCCCGTTTTTTTGGGGGTTTTAATTCCCGGGCCAGGGGGTTTCCCCAAATTGGCAGGGGAAAAAGGGAAAAAAGGGGAAACCTGTTTGGGGACCCCGTTTTAATGGGGGGAAAGCCCTTTACTGTGTGGGGAATTTTAAATTTTGGGTTTCCCCAAAGGGCCCTTTTTTGTTTTTTTCCCCGGGGGCCCCCAAAAAAAACCCCGGGTTTTGGGGGAAACGGTCCCTTTGTGGGGAAAAAAAACCCTTTTTGGGGGGGTTACTTTTAAAAGGGTTCTTTTCCAAAAAACCCCTGTTTTTCATTTTTTGGGGGCCCCCGGGCCCTTTAAAAAAAAAGGGGTTTTGGGGGAAAATTTTAGGGGGGGAAAAAATTTATTGCGGGGGGGCCTTTCCCCCTGGGGGGTTCAAAAAACCTTGCCCTGGGTAACCCGGGAATTTTCCCACGGGTTTTTTTGGTGGTGAAAAGGAAGGGGGAAATTTAAAAACCCCTTTTCTTTGGGGGGGATTTAAAAGTTCCCCCAAAAAAAATTGGCCCCTTTCCTGTTTTTTAAAAATGGGTTTAACCCGGGGCCAACAGGATCCTTTTTGGGGGCCGGTCCAAAGTCCCCGGGGGCCCCGTGGGGGGTGTTCTTCCGAGGGATTACCAAAAACGATTTCCTTTTTTTTAAATTTTTTAAAGGGGAAAGGGGGGGGGGCATTTTTAACCGGGAAAAATTAAAATTTAAAACCCTTCTTTGGGGTAACCCGCTTTTTAAAAGGGAATTTTGGGTTTTATGTTAAAAAACCCCGGTCAGGGGTTTCAAAAAAGGGTTCCGGGGGACCGCTTTCTTAAAGGGGGGAAACCCCTTTTTACCGGGGGGGGAATTCTTTTCGGGGGAAAAAAAACTTGTTTTAAAAAACAAGGGGGTTTGGTGAAAAAAAAGGGCCGGGGGGACTTGTTTGGTGGGGGGGGTTTTTAAAACAAGGGGTTTTTTCCCCCCCCTTCTTTTTTTAATTTTTTTAAACCCCCGGGTTTGGGGTTTTTTCCCCCGGGAAACCCCGGGGTCAATTTTAAAAAAGGGAAAAAGGGGGTCCACAAAGTCGGGTTTTTTTAAAAAACCTTTTTACCGGGGGGGGCCCCTGCTTCTTTTTAAAAGGGGAAAAAATTTTTTGGTTTGATTTCAAAAAAAACTTTTTGGGGGAAAAAGGGGCCGGGCCCGGTGGGCCCCTTTACGGGGGGGGGCGAAAATTCTAATTGGGGCCCCCAAACTTTTTTTTTAGGGGTTCCCCCCCAAAAAATTTTTAGGGTTTTTTTCCCCGGGAAAATTTCCGGGGAAAAAACACGTTGGGGCCCCCCTTTTTTGGGGGGGAAAACTCAATTTGGGGATGTACTTCCTGGGGGTTTTTCCCCAAAGGTTTTTTTCCCTTTTTTTAAAACCCCCCGGCAAGGGGTAAAATAAAAAAATTATGGGGGGGCCAAACACTTTGGGGGGGGGAAAAATTTTACTTTTGGGGGGGGGAAAATTTCCGGTTGGGGTTACCAAAAATTTTTTTTTGGGGGTTTTTTGGGGGAACCAAAACACTGATTTGGAACAAAAACGGGGGGCCCCAAACAACCCTTTTTTCCGGGGGGGGGACCCTGTTCGGGGAAAAGGGGGTTTTACCCCAACTTGACTTTTTTACCAGGTACCACCCGTTTTTCAGGGACAAAAGAAAATTGGGGGGGTTTTAAAAGTAAAAAGGGGAATAAAACGTTTTTACCGGGGGGGGGCCCCCTTTTTGGGGGAAAAAAAACTTTTTGTTTCCTGGGGTAATCCGGGGGGGCCCCAAAAAAAATTGATCTGGGGAAAAAGTTAAACGGTGCTAAAAGGAAAACCCAAATTTTTTTGGGGGGGCCCCTTCTTTTTTTTAGGGGGGGTTAAAACCCCAAAAAACCTTTGGCCCTTCCTTTTCAGGGGAGTTCCCAAAAAAAAGGGCCCTGTGGGACCGGGGAAAAGTACCGGGGGGGCCCAAAAACCTTTTGGGGGGGGGACCCTGTTTGAATCAAAAGGGGAGCCAAAATTTTGTTTTTTTTTCCCCTTTTTTTGGGGGTTTCCCCAAAAAAGGCCCTTTGGGGGACCCTTGTTAAAAAAACCAGGGGTCCAAAACCGTTTGTTGGGGGGACCCCCTTTGTCCGGGAAAAGGGGAACAAACCAAACTTTTTTTTACTTTTTTCCATTTTTCAGGGCCCCAAAAAAGGGGAAAATTTGGGCCCTTGGGAACGGAAAAAAACGGGCCGGGGCCAAACAACTTTACCGGGGGGGGGGCCCTTTTTTCCCCGGGGGGGGAAAAACCCAACTTGACTTTTTTAAATTTTTTTCCCCTTTTTTTTTTGGGGAAAAAAAGAGCCAATGTGGGGGCCCTGTTTTAAAGGAAAAAAGGGTAAGGGTCCAAAAACACTGACCTGTTGGGGGACCCTTTTTTTTTGGGGGGGGGAAAAAAAACCCCCCCTTGCTTTTTTTTTCCACCCGTGTTCAGGGGGCCCCCAAAAACCATTGGTGGGGGGTGATTAAAAAAAAGGGTTCAATCCCAAAAAGCTTTTTTTTTTGGGGGGACCCCTTCTTTTTTTTAGGGGGGGCCCCAAACCAAAGCCTTTTTTTGGGTCCCCCCCGGGTTTTAGGGGAACCCAAGAAGGGTTTGTGGGACCTTGAAAAAACGGGGAATTCCCAAGCTTTTTTTGGGGGGCCCTTTTGTGGGGGGGAAAAAACCCCAAAGGACTTGTTTCCGGGGTTTTTTTTTTTTGGGGGGGTTTCCCCGGGCCAATTGGGGTGGGAAACGGGAAAAGGGGGGGAAAAACCCATTGGGGGGACCCTTGGATTTGGTGGGGGGGGAACAAAAATTGGTTTTTATTTTGTAATTTTTTTTCAGTGGGTTCAAAAGAACCCTTGGGGGGGCCCTTTTTTGGGTGAAAAAAAAAAAAAAATGTAATAAAAAACTTGGGGGGGGGGGGGGACCCCCCCAACTGGGAGGGATTTTAAATCAAGTTACGTTTAATTTTGGAACTTTTTTTTGTGGGCCCAAAAGGGCCCTTTTGGGGGGAATAAAACAATTTGGGGAAAAAAGTTTTTTTTGGGAAACCCTTCCTGTTTTCGTGGAGTTCCCCACAAGAAGGCCAACTGTAGTCCCCCGCTGTGATATCAAAGGTGAAAAGGGTGTCAAGGCGCAAACAAGATCGTACCCTGTGTGGGGGGAGCCCTGTTTACTGTAGCTCGAGGAGAGGAGTATCAATCCTCCAAGTTGTTTGTTTAAATGTTGGTCCCCATTCCTGTGTTTCAGTGGAGTTCACCACAAAAAGGCCAACTGTGAGTCGACGCTGTATATCAAAGGTGAAAAAAAACAGGTGCTCAAGGTCCCCAAACAAGCATCTGACCCGTTGGGGGGAGCCCCTCCCAAAGAACCAGGAGAGGAGTATCAATCCTCCAACTTGACTTGTTTACCATGTTGGTACCATTTCCTGGTTTCAGTGGATTCACCCAAAAAGGCCAACTTGAGTGACTGCGGGTGATATAAAAGGGTACAACAGGTGTAAAGGCGCAAACAACATCGACCTTGTGGGGGGAGCCCTTTTTATTACCGAGGAAAAGGGAGTATCAATCACCCCAAAGTTGACTTTTTTCCCCAGTTGGTACCACTTCTGTTTTTCAGTGGAGTTCACCACAAGAAGGCCAACTGTGAGTCGACGCTGTGATATAAAAGGTAAACGGGTGCTAAAGGTCGAAAAAAAGCATCGTACCCGTGGGGGGGGACCCCTTTTACTGTAGCTCGAGGAGGGGATTCAATACCCCAAAGCTGATTGTTTACCATGTTGGTACCATTTCCTGTTTTTCAGTGGAGTTAAACCACAAGAAGGCCAATGTGAGTCGACTCTGGTAATAAAAGGGGTACAACAGGTTCTCAAGGTCGAAAACAAGCATCTGTATCCTGTGTGGGGGGCCCCTGTTTACTTAGCCAGGAGAGGAGTATCAATCACTCCAAGCTTGACTTTTTTTACCATGTTGGTACCACCCTGTGTTTCAGTGGATTTCCCCACAAAAGGCCAATTGAGTGGGACTCTTATTCAAAGGACAACGGGTGCTCAAGGTCGCAAAAAAGCTCTGATTGTGTGGGGGGCCCCCCCTTTTACTTTTAGCTCGAGGAAGGAGTATAAATCACTCCAAGTTTTTTTGACTTTTTTCCCATGTTGGTCCCACTTCCTGTTTTTTCATGGATTTCACCCCCAAAAGGGCCCAACTGTGTGACGGCTGTGATATCAAAGGTACAACAGGTCTCAAGGTCGCAAACAAGCATCTGACCCGGGGTGGGGGGACCCCCTGCTTACTGTAATCGAGGAGGGGAGTATCAATCACTCCAAGTTTGACGTTTACCATTTTGGTACCATTCCCGTTTTTTCGTGGAGTTCCCACAAAAAGGGCCAACTGTGAGCACTGCTGTGATATCAAAGGTACAAAAGGTGCTAAAGGGCAAACAAGCATCTGTACCTGGTGGGGGGACCCCTGCTTATGTAGCTCGAGGGGGGGAGTATCAATCACTCCAAGTTTGATTTGTTTACCATGTTGGTACCATTTCCTGGTTTTTCGTGGAGTTAAACCACAAGAAGGCCAAAACTGTGGTCGACTGCTGTGATATAAAAGGGTACAACGGGGCCAAGGGTCGCAAACAAGATCTGTACCCTTGGGTGGGGGGAGCCCTGCTTACTGTAGCTCGAGGAGAGGAGACAACACTCCAAGCTTGACTTGTTTCCCATTTTGGGTCCCCATTTCCTGGTTTCGTGGATTTCACCACAAAAAGGCCAATGTGAGTCGACTGCTTTTGATTAAAAGGGTCAACGGGTGCTCAAGGTCGCAAACAAGCATTGATCCGTGTGGGGGGAGCCCTGTTACTGAAACTCGGGGGGGAGTAAAATCACCCAAGTTTTGATTGTTTCCCTTTTTGGTACCATTCCTGTTTTTAGTGGAGTTCACCACAAGAAGGCCAACTTGAGTCGACTGCGTATATAAAAGGTGCCGGGTGCCAAGGTCGCAAACAAGATCGTATCCTGTGTGGGGGAGCCCGCTTACTGTAGTCGAGGAGAGGAGTATCAATCACCCCAAGTTGATTTGTTTCCCCTTTTGGGACCACTTCCTGTGTTTCAGTGGAGTTACCACAAAAAGGGCCAAAACGGAGTGTGCTGTGATATCAAAGGTGCAACAGGGCTCAAGGTCAAAAACAAGCATCTGTATCCGGGGGGGGGGAGCCCCCTGTTACAAAAACTCGAGGAGAGGAGTATCAATCACTCCAGCTTGACTTGTTTTACCATGTGGGTACCACTTCCTGTGTTTCAGTGGAGTTCACCACAATAGACGTGCCATACTTGTGGATTCTCTGCTGTGATATCACAGGTGCAAACAGGTGCTGCAAGGTCGCAAACAAGCATCTGTATCCTAACCATCTGAACGCATGACGATAACCACAGGTAACTACAACAGAAACACAGAAACCTGCGCAAAAAGGTAACGGCAGGCTGGGCGACTATGCGAGTAACATCATAGGCTGTGGCAATCATATAACAAAGAGTTGGTAGGTAGTAAGAAAATAACTAACATACCACCAGCTTCTTATCCACGTATATAAAACGTTATAAATGCTGACAACACCTCTTTTCTTCCAAGTATTATAGATGCGTTGAATGCGGTTTCTATTAAACTAGGCTCAGACTGGCATCAATGAAGGCAAGATAAAGTATACCATTTTAATTAAGTTGTTACTGTCCATTGAGTATTTTAAGTCTTAACTGAAGGGTACCTGACATTTGCAACTAGGCTTTACTGTTTTTTTAGTCGTATAGGAGTACCTAGCCTGTAATAGGTGAGATTGAGAATCAGACTATCCCAGGAAATGTTCTAGTACCACATATATACTATAATATATGATATTATAACTCGGAAACTCGACACAAGTTGAATTTCATTATGTCAAGCCATTATATACGAGAAAATCTAAACGTAAAAACATAATATATATATATTATATAAAAAAAATAATGAGAAAAAAAAACACTAGTTTAAAAATGAAACATTCTGCTATTTACTTATAATTAATGGCACTTAATGGCGAGATCCTAACCTGCTTTCCATTATACCAATTTACAGAATTATTGAAGTCGGCCTATAGCTAATAGAAAACAAAAATCAATATGTCATAACATGGGATTGTAATTAATGAAGTTACTGCCAACTACATTTGAAGTTTTTTGATTTTAGTGTGGCCTATAGTTTGTTTGCATTTTCACACAAGCAAGGAAATGCAAGTAAAAAGACTATCCCTTGCAACTTGTTGCATAAAAGGATTGATTCTCCCGTGTTCAATGTTTCTTTAATTTCATATTTTTATTACTAGTTAGCCTAATAAAACACACTTGTTTAAGCCATGAAATACTATTAAAATCCCCACCCCCCCCCCCAAAAAAAAACAACAAAAAAACCACCTTTTTGGTAATTTGTTTCGATTCCGTGACCTTAGCCACCTATGACCCCGCTACCAAAGTCACTCCTCCCACCCACCCCCTCCCCAATTTTTTGTGGTTTTGAGATTCTTAAAGAAAAATCAACAACATACACATTTTCTTGGCCTTTAAGTAGTTTGATCGGTTTCTCCATCTGACCTTGACATTTTTGCCCTCCACCCGCACCACTATGCCCCAAGATCACACGTCCCCCCCCCCAAACATTTTTCTGAAAAAAAACACAAATTTGTTCTACATATAACATGGTACTCTAAAAACAACACAAGTATAGTTCCAAATGTGATTTACCCCGCCCGAAGTCATTGTTGCACATGCAATCCACTATAGACATAGCAACACCCCCTACAACCCCCTGACGCCCGTACTGGCAGACGTGGTTGTTAATGGCCAGTAGTTAATTGAATGAGCGTAGCGATCGGGGAAGCGCAGATTCCATTCTACTACACTGGAGAAAAAAGTTCCGATGGTTTTTTTTTTCTTTCTTTTTTTTGTATTTTTGTCTGTTTTGTATCCCGTCCACCGATTTCCGGCTAAAACCGATACTTAACTCAGATTGCGATATACAATTTTAATGGAGGCCTTCTAAATTTCTGAACTCAGAACTGCCCAGCACAGAACGTTTTTTTAGCGCATCGGAAATTATTTCTAAACATGAAAATTCGCAATTTTACGATTTTTTCGATTTTTAAACAAAATTCTTCATTTATATGACCTACCATGCTTTGTCCTAAAAGATTGTAAATAATTTTTTTTTTACAGAACCTTTATTTTATGAATGATATATTCGTAGTGACAATTTGAGCGTATATCGAAAGATAAATTTCCTTTAAAATCGCGAATCTTTACGACTTTTTTTGATTTTTTTTTAAATTTCTTTGGCTTATAGCCCCTACATATGCTTTATTCGATACTGTATGATTTTTTTCACAGAACCTTTAATTTTATGATTTATATATTCGTGTGAAATCTGAAGCGCTATCCAATAATTATTTCTATGAAACTTTGCAATTTTATACGACAATTTTTTTTCCTTTCTTAAAAATTACGGTTTGATTAAAAATTTAAGTTACTTATTTTTATTTAATTTAATTTAATTTAAATAAATTACACTGTAGATATGATTTTTTCACATAACATGAATCCGCATAACACCATGGCAGCCAATGCACGCAATTACGCTCATGCCAACACAACGCGGCAGAACTTAAGCGTATTTCCTAGTAACTATACAATTTGTGATACATGAAAAATAATTACCTTTTTGAACGATCATTCTTTTTTGTGTTTTGATTTATTTTTGTGGCACATTGTCAATCTGTGATAACCATTAAATACTTACTGCACAGACATTCACGTAATTTTTGATGATCTACTTATTTAATACTTTAATCCCATACAATTTTTTTTCCACAAAACAAAATTAAGCCTAATGTGATTTTCACAAAATCACTGTGTATTCAATTGACGTTTTTTGTGAACACCATACCATCTAATCAGGGCAAATATATTTGAGAGACAAAAATAGGTTAAGACATTTAAATGCATATGCATACGGAGACTCTAGTTTTGAAATCAAAACTTCAATAATTTTTCGAACGTTTTGAGTATGGTCTTGTGTATGATACGTCATTTTGGTCACAAACAAAATCATTGCTAGTTTTGAAATAAACACAAGATTTTTTTTGAAGTCACCCTAGGGCTAGCCTAGTCCTATATCAAACTAGGTTTAATACTTAGGTAGAGCTTATTAATAGGCCTAGGCCTAGATGCTATAGGTCATGCCGACATTCACAGCACCTTGCGTTTTATTTACCCTTTAGCATGCATTCACTTTCTTTTCCAAGACAGCATCTTTGGTTTATTTTTTAGGTAAAGAAACATTTGAGTTTTTACGACACAAATCGTGTATTGTTGAAATAAGATCTTGCTCTTCAAATGCACTTTGACTTATTTATAGACTGTTTTGTTTCGGCACTACACGACGGTGGAGAATGTAAACACAAACAAGAAGGCGCAAAGCCTTTAGATAAAAAATAATAAGTTGGTAACTTTTGATATCTTTGTCCAAGTTCTTTGGGGTATGAGACACAGATACTACGTTCTTGATTGGTTCCATACTTGACAATGTTTGGCGTCTACAGTCAGTAGAAAAATTCAAAAACTTGCATTTCATTCAAACCAACAAACATCGACGTTATCAATTGAACGTTACAAAGTGGACAGCATTTTCAATACAAACAAACCAATTTGAACACTTGGGTTCGGTTAATGACGGGACTGACGCCGGTTGTGACACATTCACAAGTAGCATGCTATTATTCTGAAAATTGTATATGTGATCCCAGTTGCCCATTTGTTTTGTAGCCGGTTTACAATAGTGTTGTCCATTCCCTACCACCACTACACGCAAGGATGTACGTTATCATGGCTAATTAACTTTTACATCCCAATTCTCGATCACTTGACTGGGTGAACAAGACCATGTTTGTCAAAAGCCAGATACACTTTGTCCAAAGTAGGCCTATGTAGCATTGTAATTTGGTTAGGCATGAATCAACTGAATTTACTTTTATTATTTAGGGCTTCCAAATATCCAGGCATTCAAAAAGCTAGAGTAGGCCTTCTAATGCCAAACCCACAAAATGCTTTGTGTCATCCTATAAACACTAAATGCCATACTATATACATAGCCTAACATTGATTTAGCTGTTTTTTAGACTAGTCATAAATGGTATTAAGATAACTTAACCTTTATTACCTATACGGTTTTAAAACTCTGACAATCTTTCTGAGTTGGTACTGCACACCACCAATAATTGATCAGTTATCTTTAAATGATAAAACCTTCAGAGTCTGTTCGTTAATTACTTAAGTATTCATCACTTTAAACCCAACCTACTGAACTAGCTAAGATGTGGTTATTTCCATGCAATGAAAATGCAAATGTGGACATTATCACCTTTACTCCTTGCTGTTAATCAGGAGAAGTCGAATAATGCAAGTATATGTTAATCGTTACGTTATATGTTGCATTTATTTAGAAATGTAATAAATATAGGCATGCTGCCATACATAATATACATACGGTAATAATCTGCATCTATCTATTTGTAGTATCTACGCTAAACTAAAGTTTGTATGTATTTAGAGTCAAACATATTGTGAATTTATTATCATACCTAATGTATGTCTACGTTGGCTTAGGAATGACAAGCTCATTGTGCGTTTGGTCTGCCGGACCTGTGTTAGAAATAACTTTTATGGAAAACTTACGGTACTATAACTCCCGTTCAGCATCTATAATTTTATTTTCCATAAGCCTCACATTGTCTATTGGGACAATTAATGTTGGATTCTCAAGACATGATATGGCAATTATTATTTATCATTAGTTTAATATTTGTGTTTGATAGAAGTGCTAAATTGTAAACCAGTCAAAAATGGTGCCATGCATTGTTTTAACATGGCCCCGAATCAATTTACTTACATGAAATACAATATCTATTTCATATTGTATTCAAAGTGCGAAAAGGATCTTTAACCTCGATCTCGCTGCAACCCAGCAAAAGACTAATACTTGCTCGCCTTAAAAATATCGCTTCTTGCCCAGCTGCCCTAGACTTGGATTGATGTATACCTATCTTAGTTTTGCCAATTTACAAATTTTCAAACATTTTTCAGTAGAAGAACAATCTACTGAATGCCAGTATGTCACCTGATTAATATTTTATTAATTCTTTAATTTCCGCAGCTACAAATGCACCACTAGTCTTGTACACCTATTTAAATTGAAGGGTAACCTCAAAACTCCCTTCTAGGATGCCTTATAAAAACAGAGCACCTTACTTGGATTCACAACTTACACACACTGTACTGTATGTGGTGGGACTTCAACAATAAGCACCTTTATTTTGGGGGTTGATGAATGGCTGTCTGTGTATGTACTACTAGTAATATCACAGCTTTGGCCTTTCAGTGCCCCCTAGATTTAGTCTACCTGTTTTGAGTTCATAGAGGAAACTCAAGGGTGTTTGGTTGATATTAACATCCATCTCTGAGGATAGGCCAAGGCTGGAAATAAGACATACTAGCACAAGTGAAGTAACTTTACTTGTTGTCCTTTAAGACTTCCTGATTCAACTTTAACACTGCCTCAACTCACAATGGCATGGCAAGTCTAAGCGCTGATTACTGACTAAACCGTACCTATTATTCTTTTCAGACTAACATTATACCTACTAACCACAATGCCATGTATGTTTGAATGCAAAATTAATGCTTATTATGATTATTAGGTATCTACTAACCTCCAATTTCAACATTATTTTTGGAGAGTAATAATTATAAATGGGTTTGGGGGCCCCCCCCCCTACATTATGTACTATTACCTACTTCCTAATTGCCGGATTCATTACTTTTAAACAAGCCTTTTGTTCAAAAGTTATCATTGCCTTTCAAATAATCGAATCAGTTTTTTCACATTGTGCTACTAAGTCTACATTATTTACATACCATAACATTTCCCTCGTAATACATAGTATTCAAAATTGACATATCAGGTATTTGCAACAGATCTCAATTCATCCCTTGTGTAATGATATTTACTAGTATTTAAGTATTTACTCTTCTTTGTGACCCACTATGCATGGAATAAAAATAACTCAAACTAGCCTATTTTTATTCTATTGTTACAGGCATGCTGCACCACTTTAAATCAATTTTATCTATGTGTAAATACAACTATTATGTGAACTGTGGTTTTAACAATTGCTCACATTTGGATCGTATGATATACCGCCCTTTCAGTTTTCCTCATAAAGATGCGACGGAAGAATGAATTGTGTATAAAATTAAACATGTTGATTACTTGTTACCTACCCTTTGGATAAGTGTAGGCATTCTATCTGTGGAAAACAATAATTAGCTTTCTTTTAATTTAAACGAAAACCTGATGATGATCTTGAGACGGTTTCCGTCAGGGCATTTTCGTGATTTTCTTACCCAGAGAATTACCGCATGGATGTTCTGTTCCAAGTTTCTGTATCCAAGTCCTCCCCGACCCTCTTAGTGAAAGGATATGATAGTTTATTGTGCACTAGTATTCTGTCAAAAAGCTACACTTTTATGTATGTATTGAACATTCCTTCTAGATCAACAGTAGTTTGATTAATAGAAAAATACTGTTATATCCGTTGATATTGACATTGTCGTTAAAATGCATAGTTTTGTTGTTCTATTATTTTGCCATGTCCCACTACACGTTGAGTTTAAGATCTCTTATGAACCTGACATATGATCAATTAGGTAAGGAATGGGTACTACATAATATTCACAGTTGATTAAGATTTAAAGGTAGCCAGGTATACTATTCTGAAGTTTACTAGTATGTAGTTTTATAACATGTGATGAGGAAAGGCTGTCTTCAATAAAGACCTATGGGCCATGGTGGCAAAATCTTGATGGTTAACATGTGAGGACTGTATAAATGACTTTACCTCCAGGTCGTTTACACGTTGTCCGTTGTAGCTTATTTCTAGTATGCAATTATGTTTTGTATTAAAATTACATTGGTATTTTGAGAACTAGAAGATTCTTTTAGAGTTTTCCTTGCAATGCAAATGAGGTGGGAACTATTATTTTATTCTGAAAGGTTACTCTTATACAACTAGTGTACAGTGTTTGATTTTATCACATATCATTGTCGCTTGCCGTTTCGACTTCTAGGAGGGTCTGGCTTTGATTTTTTAATAGGTTGCCATTTAATATAATCGATATATTAATTGATACGATTTATTTCGAAACGAACATAATCTATCCGTTTTCCTGGATAGATCTCTAAAGAATAGATGCCCGCTCAAAACTTTGAATTACAGTAAATGCTTGGTTTTGCAGATTAAATATTTCCAGTCCAACACGTTACAACGACCAATAGAGGTCTTAGGTGGGATTCCAATGCGATGGCTGATATGACTAAAGCCGCGCGCTGCAACACTACCATGAGTCACCACTCCGTTTTATTTAAATGAATGGAACCCGTTCCAATGACGCGACAAGTGGCCGCGCAACTGACGCGACTCTTTTGAGACGGCTTGAGCCGGATGACTTGACTGCATCCCATAGGCATCTAGCCGCAGCCTCCCACAAACACACGATCGGAAGTGTTTTTCCCTATATAAATATAGACTATTGTTGTTTTCCGTGAAGCTAAGTGACAAAACGTAATTGAACTGGTCATATTTAAGCGGAAAAAAACTTCCTAAACACTGAGCATCGTCCAAAGATAATCTGTATTAGATACTTTTAAATCCTCCTCCATCCCTCTCCAAGTACATTGGTTTAATGGTCACTTCTTTTATTGATTTTAGCATATTTAAAGTAGTAACATTATTCCTCTTCCTCTTCTTCGAGAAGAAAATACGGTACTAAAAGTGTTTCCTCCATGCTATCACGTGGCGACTGAAACAAAAGTCCGCGGGATTGGAATTGAAACAAGCTGCTCTGTCGCGCGACTCGGACCTCGGGGCCAAAACCCCCAAAAAAAAACCCCCACCAAAAACAAAAAAAAAAAAAAAAAACCCCCCTAAAAAAAAAAAAAAAAAAATATGAGAGGAAAACACAACAACCCCCCCAACTATACCCCCCCCATGGGGTGGGAAGACAAGAGGGGGATTCTATGGGTACACACACACACCCGGAGGGACCGGTGCTCACTCTGGACGGAGTCTGGATGTGTATGATATTGTGTTGAGATGCTTGTGCGCGGATGTCTTGGAGGAGGAGGGAACACGAGGGGGGAGGGGGGGTGTAGCTACTATACTGCACTCAATCACACCCACCAGAAACACCACCACCCCCACACACCTATCTGCTGAGGGAGGATAGGGATGAGAGAGGCCACCATCCCCCGGACCTCGATGGTATCGGCTTATCTTGCAGTGTCTCGGAGGAATGGAGAGGGGGAAGTGAACGCGACAAATACTTTTGGCTTGGAGTTGCGCCGTTCCGTGTTCCTTAATAGGGACTTATGAGCACTGTATTTGTATGGGTGCAGGCAGACCGCGATCGGGATGAAGGAGGCGACAACGCTGTTCGTGGAGGGAGGCGAATCGGACGAGTGGACGGTGTTCTGGCTCAGTGCGCTGACTAGCTCATCTGCCAGACACAGCGAGCTTCGACAAGGGGAGCGGCGTCGAATTGCCGTCAGAACACATAAATACAGCTCGCAGTCACCCATACACTCCGTCGTTGGCTCGCACGCTCTGTATCAGTTTTATTGTGCTTGGCTCACTACTTGTTGCATATCCTCCTCTAATTATTTCGGCTTCCAAGTAACACTGAATAATTTTAATATAGTCACGTTATATCCCGGCCATACTGCAAATATTAACAGTTTTATGTGGGGCAGCGTCAGCATGCTAGCCGGCTTTCGATAACCCACGGGCCAGATGTGGTCCGCACCCCTACCCGACTTCAAAGTTGGAAATAGGGTTTTATTTGATTGCCTTAACAAAAGCTGATTTCGAGTATGCGTTACTGTTAAGAGTTGTCGGGGTCGGGCGGGCCCGTGCTGCCTGTAAATGACAAGGATTGAGAAAAAAAAAAAAAAAACATTTTGAGCATCTGGGAATAGTTTCCACAAGGGAACATAGGATCCACTCGCAAAACATCGCGTCTGCCTCATATGCAAAAGTATAATTTGTTTTTGATTTGATTTACATCAATAATCCATTGTATAGCGCAGATATCGATTATTCAATATTAATTTCATTCACACAAAAAATTCCTGCACTTCTTTCTATCCTTCGGCCTCCATAATCAATTCTTCCTCATCTTCCCATCTCTCTTTCTCTTGTTTTAAAGAACTTCTGCTATATCTCCATCTCTCTCTTAATTGGCCACCTTATTCCTCTTGCCTTCCTTCTCAAGTCATTATATTATTTTCTAAGTTCTGTTGGTTATTGCATAGAACTGGTTTCATTAAGGGACTTCATTAAAGTGGGGCCCCCCCCCTCTGAACCACCGTTGGTCTACTCCAACGGCATCGGCGAATGAATCATTGCCAACCAGCAATCGTTATTTGAAATATCTGATGACCGCTGGTTGACCAAGATTCACCCGAGTGCTAAACATGGACACGATAGTTCGAAACTATTTATTCTATTTATTTTTGGTTTTTGCTAGGACAGATCCAATGGTAACAATTATCGTTTACCATTATAAAAATATAAAAAAAAATCTTGTTGTCTGAACTGGGAATGAACCCAGGAAGCGGGCAACAGTCCGACACCACTGGGGACAAAGAGTCACACTCAAGTAAATTAGAGAACAATCTTGGGTAGAACAGCTTTAAAATACTTGTCCCATTCCATTCGGCATTTGAGGATGTTGTTTGATTATGATGACCTCTTGTTGTAACGATGGTATGATGTTTTAGTCAGCACCAGCGTAAAGCCATGTAAATGGTGCGGATGGTCCAAAAACAATAAGCGTAGTGCAATTTAGATGTGCAATCTAAGCGTTTGAGTGGCATGAACATGTCCCTATAAGCTATATCACTATGTCTGTTGCTAGGCAAAATGTGGTGTTAACAAGAAAACTTGAGGGCTCGTGAGGTTAATGTGGAGTGTGAGTTGAAGTGCTCAGGAAACCACCACAATTCACATCAATTATCGTGAACATTGGACCATTTCTTCCAACTTTCTAGATTTTCCAAGCAAAGTTTTTATACTGGACCCCAAGTAGAACACTTTTGAAGGGCATCTGCAATTTCATTGATGCATCCATTGACCCTTGGTTTTTTTTTTTAAGGCATATTCTTTAGTTACCTCTGCAAGTTTGGATTCAATAAATTTTGTTGTATTTATATTGCTGCAACATATGAAATAATAGTATTAGAAACAGTTTAGCTGCAATTGCAAACTGATATATCTGAGCATGTTTAACTTTTCTGCATTAGCCTCAGCATTGTTTTTTTCAAAGCAAGCAATTTGCTTATCTAGCATGCATCTTTGAACTGCCCATGTATACATCACCCAGTGCAAGCTTGAATGTCTCGATATTTTTCATTTATGTATCTTAAGAGGATGTGATATCGCGACAATTAAAACCACGCGAAATTACAGTTTTTTCGTGATAGCTCGAGAACGATGCAAAATATCTAAAACTGATTTCCAGACCAAATTGTGGGTTTTGTTACGAAACAATATAATGCCAAGAAGCAATATTTCAATATAATAATTTGGTGCGGTTTGGTATTTAAGATATGCCATTTAATTAATTAAATTTTCTAATGAAAAAACTTAATTCCATCGCATTACAATATTTTTTTATCTTAGCATTATTTGTTCTAACCACACCCACAGTTCGGTCTAGAATTCAGTTTTTAGATATTTTGCATCCGTTCTTGAGAATCACGAAAAAACTGTAAAATTTTTGCGTGGTTTTAATTTCGCCACTATCCATCCTCTTAACTGTATTATCTAAGGGCACTTATACCTGCATTAAGTCTGAAAATCTAGTTCTAGAATTATTACTTATGTTGAGTGAACACATTTAATTTCTAATTTTAATTTATTTTATTACAATTTTTTTGCAGTTAGAAATAATATATTATGTTGTGTTTTGAAGTTTAATCTATATTATATATGTAAATAACAGATGCAACATGTTTTTCATTTGTGTTCTGCAAAAATACTTGATTTTGCTAAACATGATTTTCCAAACTCATTGGTTATGTGTAATGTAATAGTTTAAAACCATCTACCTACTTGCTTGATTATCTTTGTAATTTATGAGAAAAACCTGTAGGAAACATGGCATACATCCCAGTAATCAAACTGTCTGCTGTTGTAAGTGTGAGTTCACTTAACCTTGTCCTTACATTAAGCAATTTGCCATATATGCCCGTCATTCAGTACGTAACAGGAGTATTAATATTTCAATATCATTATCACCGGTTTATTGTAAACACATGGTTATTTTTAGTGTTTGGCGTAGATAGGTAGCCTACGTAATATAAGGTCCTTGTTATTGATTTGTTGTCATAAAATAAAATAAGTTTGTGTTTGTTAAGTTGGTTTTTGTTTGACGCGTTCTTGGCAGCGTAACCCTTGACCTTTGAATGACAAAAGGGCAAATTTACGGGCTGTAACCTGTACATTAATATGTTTGCGTGTTTTGGTTTTAGTTCTCAGCTTGCGTTTATGCCGTGATAAGCATGATTTAAAGAACTTTTAGTGGCTCATGGTCATGTTTTATAAATCTAGTTCATTTATCCTACAAATACTAACTACTTTCATGAAAATAATTGTTCTTCAGAACATTGTTCCAAATGGAAACTACCTTATTGTATAGGCCTAGATATGTTTTATTTTTGTGAGTATCAAATCTCTCTCAATGCCTACTGGTGTGGAACATTTATTATTGGTATACACAACAACAACCCAAGATACTGTACCATCGCAAGTAAAGACAGAGGCGGGCTTTGGACTTAGGTAAGCTCGGAGAGTTGTGATTATACATTCCCATCTCAGCCACCTTTTCCAATGATTATTAGTGCAGTTTATCCACTATTTTCTGCACTTGTGTTTCTTGCCACTCACCTCATAGGTCTCTGTAGGGAAAAACTTATGAGGGAATCAGTTACACAACACAAACTATTTCAACATTTTATTATGGTTGAAGAAACAACATAAAAGCTTTTTTGGAAATGATTGCCGATGGTACCTTATACAAAATGTGGTGTGATAATCTAAATAACGTATATGAAATATAATTATTACTTGAGTTAGTTATTAACAATTACATAGGTTTATTTTTTTAAGCATTTAACCAGCTTTAAAAACAAATTCCTTGTGTAATATGGATTGCCATACAAGTTTGTTGCCGTACTGGGTTTGAACGCAAACCTCTTTAATAACCGTGTGATAGAGATCTTGCCATTGAGTTCATAGATTATGGCCACGTGACACTCTATTAAATTTCATTTGTTTCCACTCCTCATTTATTACCATTTCTATACAACTACTCAAAACAGGTGAGACTACGCCCTCTTTAGGGGAGAATATGTCACATTACAATACTTTTTGCTCACCCTGATGGGCAGGAGCATAAGGTGGCTTCCTATTATATTCATATCATAGTTCTATCTTAGTGCAGCATTAAAATGTTGGAATTACATCAAGGGCTGAAAATTCGAGTCTCGATTCTCTGGGTTTGAGACATGTTATTAAACTATATTTAATTAGATTTGTTTCTGATCTAACATGGAAAGGGGCCCGCATTGTTGTTGCTACCATACAGCCCTCACTTCATAATGTTTGCACTTCAAAACATTATGGCCCAGTTCTTAAAATTCAAAACATTTTGAGGGGCAATAGAAAGTTGGGAGAGGCTATGACGAATATAGCAAAGGTTATCAGGTCGTGGCTTACACCGGTTATTAATGCGGGGTTTCGTCATAGCAGTATTATAAAACATCTACAAAATACTGATTTAAAACCACTGTCTATAGACTTTGGATGGTCAATAAAAATCCGTTATCGCTTCCGGGTCCTGGACGTAATTCCCAATGTAATGGTAGTTGCATTGTATGTCATTATCCCCTAAATTAATTTATTATCATTTAGTTTCTGCATTTTTATCACCATACACTTCATAACATTTGCACTTGGTCAATGATGTTCTGTAGAGAAATGTATCTCTCCATTTAGTTCTTATAGTTGGGCTACTAAACAGAGTTGAAAAAGAAATTATCTAATGAATTATATTTTAGGTTAATATATTTTTAGAAATCTGTCATGGAGTACTCTCTCAGTATTTTGTGTGCTAGGGGTGGGGTACTTTGCACCACACCAAATGGATCAAATTATTCGAGCCATTGCTTGAAATACGTATCGTGACTTGCAGCCATTAACATACACTAATCAGTGTTTGACTATCATAGACATTTCTAAGTTTTAATCGCTATAAACAATTTAAGATTAATTATGTATATCGTTTTTTTAAAGGTACATCAATTTTAAACATTTTCAGCCTGCTGTAGGTTTGCTGTTCTATTTTACTTGATTTACATACTATGGGTGTGGTAGCTTTGATATGATTTTAAAATATAATTATGATCAGAATTATTATTGGTATAGTGTTTTTATTTAACAACCAAGGGATAGAGGAAAGATTTTTTTACATATTTGTCACATGCCAGTCGATCTTGAATACAATGTTGTGTTGGATTATACTGTTTAGTAGGACGGGCCGATTCCGTTGATTCCACGATTCTCCAAGAATCGTGAAAGGTTATTTTATTTATTACTATGGAACCTGCAGTCAACTGGCTGCAGTTTTTGTTTTGATTACAGATGACATCATAATGTATGTGCGAATGCGTTGTACATAAAAATCCCCTGCAATTGACTCACAGTTTAGAATATTCTCTTTCCAGGCAATTGTAGTCCAGCTGCAATTCCAAAGATTGCAATTTGGCTCCTATCAGTGACTGAGCCCCTTTTAGGAATGATTTTAATCAAATGAGTATTGAGTATGACCCAAACAATTGGAAATGTGATTCTATCAGTACTTTGTCTATCCTGATCCCGGAAGCCCTTTCTATTAACTGTACCATAGTAACCATGGTCTTTTACTTTGTAAATATTCTACAACAAAATACAGTAATTGGATTGAATTTACTTAAAAAATTATAGTAGCAGGAAATTATCTGAGAGCTGTGTTGAATTTAAATTTGTTAAAGAATCAGTATTGCCACAATTGTAGAATCAAATCGGTCAAACTTGAAATCGGCCCATCTCTACTATTTTGTTTAATACATTGTACCCATTTCATAGTAGGCTAGTAAGCCCTATCCTATAGGATTAATTCTCTTTGATGTGGTGTTCTAAGCTATAATGTAATAATATAATATAGGTACGTGTTTGTCATAGATATGTTGTGACGTTTACCATAATAAGCCTGTTACGGTTTAGGACGCTACAAAGGGGTTTTCCCAAGATTCCTAAAGATGAAGAAATTATAACTCGAATAGAATTATCATTATTGGATGGGTTAGGTATTGAAATTACTTGTTATAAGTTTGTTTTTATAGATTATTGTAATAAAATGGTTTTGTGACAATGTACATGTAAAAATGAATGATGTAAAAAAAGCTGCTTACAATTACTAGTCAGATGATTAGTTTGTAATTCTTCTCATTTTTAACAATAATGTAAGTGGACGAGACTGGTGCAAGTTGAAAAAATGAGAACTGAAATTAATTTTATTAATACTTTTTGTGAAAATTTTAATAAAATAACAAGAATGATTGTGGTCTACCGGGAGTGAGATTTTGGAACATGGAATACGATCCGGAAATTGCAATTTCAATGATGCTCGGATAAAAAAGTAAAAACCCAGGTCTCTTGTTTGCTGATCAAAAACTCGTAATGAGGAATGCACCAAAATCATCAGTTTTAATGAAGTTACCGGTCCAGTGGTCTGGTGGTAACGAGTACAATCCACCTGTAAAGCGAGTCTGTCATCCCCGTCGAGGTTGACATTTGAAATTATTGGATTGAATTTCATAAAATAATTCCACCCCTAGGAGTGTTTCTTATAATTCTATCATTGGAACAATACAATATCCGGGTTTCCGAGTTTAAGCTATTAAATTTGTGTAGCCACCCTCTTATGTACCAAACTGTGTGTGAATTACCTGCTGTAACAAGTAAAAAGTAACTATTCAACATATTGAATAAGAACATATTTTTTAAACGACTGTAAAATTGTACATATTGAATGTGTCAAATAAACATGTATCATCTGTAATGCTATGGTTGTTTTTTCCCTCTTAGTTACTAAATAATAATAATAATAATAATAATAAGAATAATAATAATAATAATAAATAATAATGAATAAATAATAATAATAATAATAATAATAATAATAATAAGAATTATAATAATAATAATAATAATAATAATAATAAGGATGCCACACAAAATGCTATGGATGTAAAGATCAGCTCATAATTGATAGTAATGTTTACAAACATGCGAAATGACAAAAAAGAGGAATCTATCAGTAGCCTAATATTTCCAAAAAATCATGTGATTCGGTTCCGCCGATTGTTAATCAAAGTTCGTTGATTTTTAAGGTAAATCCCCAGTTTGATAACGTGCTTAAGCATCTAATGATTCATGGAGAATTAAATAATACTAAAAACCAATTCCGATTCTTTGAAAATTGAAAATATGGCAATAAAGAGAGGGATCTTCCAGGGGGGGACACCCTTAGCCCTCTATGGTTTTGTCTCTGCATTAACCCGTATCAGAGCTACTTTAATCAACAAATGCTGGATATCGCTTACCTTAAAGAATAAATGACAAGGATAACTTATCTTCTGTATATGGATGATTTTAAATGTATGGAAAATTCAAAAGCAGCTCAAAATTTTAATTGACATTGTAAATTAATTCAGTGAGACATTCCATTCATAGGGAATTTTGGATTAGATAAATGTGCTTTCAATGCATATGAAAATTGGAAAAATTGCAAGACCACTGACAATTACCAAATTGTGTTTGATCAAGCAATTCCGAATATAAACAATAGCTAGAAAGATACAAATACCTAGTAATGAGGCAAAAACATTATTCTTTAACCCAAGGAATTAAAAATGTATTTAAACAAAAGTAATGAAAAAGAGTTTAAACTATATTAAAAAACAAATGTTAAAGGAAGCTATAAATCAGGCATTAAATGCATGGGCTTTCACAATCTTGACCATTTTCATTTGGGTATTGGAAGTGGTCAGAATGTGGCTTGATGGACTAGATCGTTTAACAGATGACAAATGAAAACCTTCAGAACTCACCACCAAAAGCATCTTCTGAAAGGTTATTATACCACGGTGAAAAGGGTGTAAGAGGAATGGTATATATTCGGTCGTTGTGCTATTTCGCAAGTTCATAACTCGATCATACTTTCTTAATTCCTACATTCCATATCACCAAGAGAACTTAACTCCGAGATAAAACTAAATAACTCCCCCTCAGGCTAAATGACGATTCTTTCCATCCAGAAATTACCGTAGAAGATTTAAATATTAAGATGAATGTCTGGATGGATACTAATCACTGCATGGGAGTGTACCCGAAAAGCATCCAGCAGCAAATATTTGACATTGTTAAATCAGTTTAGATGGATTTCACAAAGGAGTTTGTTTGCTGAAACCGAAGATTTATGTTTCGCCATCCAGATCAGTTATAAATACCACAACATAAAAAATTCATCATCAATCCAATGACAATGATAGTGTAGAATGCAAATAAGTTTTACCGGACAATAGACCATGTTATAGCTGGGTGTCCTTCAATTGCCAACAGTGTATCTCTTCAGTAAGGCATAATCGGTGCAAAAATAGTTTTTATCACATCTAAGGAATATAACCGCACATCTACTAGTCAATCCAACTCCTTATTACAAGTATTCTCCTGCACCTGTGATCGAAAATGCAGAATTTATAATGTATTGGGGATAAACGGTTATAACAGAAGAAACAGACAAAACCGATAGACCACAAACAAACCGGAACCTTCATTTTATGCGATAAATTCTAACAGAATTACATAATCTAATTTGACATTGCGATCCCCATGAGTAAAATATGAGAACAACCGGGACAGTTACGGTGGAAAGATCAAATTGTAAGTCAAGAAATAACAAGAATTTGGAAAATGAAAAACTGTTACGGCCGTGCCTATCGTGATCTCGCCACTGGAGTCATACCATCTTCCATCTCTGCCAGCTCTACAGATGCTGGTCTGTCTGCAAATGGGCGTCTACATCAGCATGCAGAAAGCAGTCATCCCTCAACACGTGCCACATAGTCAGAAGATTTTTGCAGTATCATCTTCTCTCTCTCTCTCTCTCTCCTCTCTCCTCGCTCTTAAAAGATTTTGCCATACAATTGCTTGTTTTATAGATAGAAACTTTTAATGATTTTGTTATCTCACTCCATCTTTATTATTATTTTGTAATTTTGATTACTTTGTCAACAATACTATGTGTTACTATACTTATGTTTTTACGCTGTTATATGTAAACTTTTGTTGGCTTGGGCCTCACCCCGCCTTGTGTCTACCAGGACGAAAATGTAACCTGAGATTGTTTGAACAATAAAGACCCACTATATAATAATAATAATAATCAAACACACCTGTTTCCAACATAAGTCAGGTCGTGGGGTGACGTATCACCAGTTTTTCGGGCTGGCTTGTGGGACTTTCAATGTTTGCTAGCCCAGGCTCCAACACCTCATCTACTTCCATATCTTCTATTACAGGCATTTCCTACCAGTTCTCTCCATTTCTTTTCTACAAGTGCTATTTAAACGTAGGCTATACGTACAATTAAACATAACAATCGTCCGTAGCAAAGCTAAGATCTGCGGAAATAATCGAAGGCCTACGCTACCACCTAAACTAGCCATAGCTTCAATATCCAGTGCCATTGTGCAGAGTGGGTAGCGTCGTCCTCAATTCTACGCGAAAAGGTCGGGCGGTTCAAATTCGTTTGGTCGTTTTTTTTACCATTCTATTTGGGTCCATGTTTTTTTTCTGCAATGATTTCACTACATTCGGCCCTCGTCCAACACAATTCGGGATGATAAAAAATCGTTTAAAACGTGCTAGGCCTTAGGCCTATTTTAAGGAAAAGCCTTATCTCTACACCCGACGTGAAGGTAGCAGCCTAAAAAGGACTTTTTGTTTAAATAGAACGTTAAAGTCTTGGAAGGTTTTTTGTTGTTAATAAAACAGCAAAAAGGACGACGACATTTAGGCCTAGGCCTACCAAAAAGGACTCTCGTTAAATAGCGATGTTATAAATGTCTTGATGTTTTTTTTGTTGTTACTAAAACGCAAAAAGTACGACGACACCCGGAGAACTTTCGTTTAAAATAGCAACGTTAAAGGTCTTGGAAGATTTTTTTGTTACCAAAACAGCAAAAAGGATGACGACATTTAAACCTAGGCCTACCAAAAGGACTCTCGTTTAAAATAGCGATGTTAAAGTCTTGATGTTTTTTGTTGTTACTAAAACAGCAAAAAAGACGACGGAAGGACGACACTTTTATTAACGGCCTAAAGTCTACGGCTAAAATAGCATGCTTAAATTTAACCGTAGTACAGTCTACGGTTAAATTGTAAAACGTAATTTTTTCCGTAGCTACGGTTAAATAGCCACAGCCTTCTTTCTATCCTCCCAGAGTCTTTCATTTATTCTATCCCATGATTTCCCTCTTTCTTCAACGTAAAAATAATAATATAATATATTATATAATAATTAATATTAAATTATATTATTATTATTATTATTAATTAATTTAATAATTATAATTTATCAGAAACCAATACATTTCGCTCTCCTTTGTTAGATGATTGAGCCGAACGTAAGTGATTATATGAAGGACTATATAATAATGTCTTGGGTTCTTGTGGTTGAAAGTGCTATTCGTTGACATCTTTGTAACCAATACATAATACGTAAATACCCGTCATAGAACTTGAATGATAGGGCTATGCATCTAGCTTACTGAAAACAAAAAACGATCGCCTAGAAAATCCATTTCTTTGCTAACTTTGAATCACGTCATGTTGACTTATGGCTCAGTTGCAGCTGCACTCAGAACAGCTTATAATGTTTGCATGGGATGCATGTTTGGAGCAAAGGTCTAGAATAGGCTTCCATGCCTGGGTAGTCTTTGTCAATCATCTTCCTTGTTTAAACTTTAAGGATGTTTTTCGATCTCAATCGCTTCCTTATGATATTAAGATATACCCGGGGTCTATTTACCAAGTGACAACAGTTTTTATCGACTGGTCTACCGCAACGACAACGTTAGTGACAAGTCATGCATTCGACTGCAGCTATACAAGCTTATAAGCTGTGTATTGGCAAAATTACACATATAACCTTTTTAATGGTGTCTGCCAATGTTTCCTTAACCGGCCTTAACGTACAGCAAATGTAATTACTATTTATTTATTTATTCATCCATTTTGTTAGTCGGGAAACACTCCTGTAGGTGAAATTGTTAATATTTAATACAATTCAGTAGTTAAAAAATCCATTAAAAAAACCAATCGGGATGGATTTTTTTAAACTTCTGAATTGTATTAAATATTTACTATTTATTTGGTATGATGAAAATTCGAGTGGCAGTTCTCATAAAGTCGTTTCGGTCGACTATTGTCGCCGTCACTTTTAGTAAATAGACCCCCTGGTCTACAGGTGCAATATCAAGACAAGAACAGCAATTTAGATGCAATTTTATTATGTACGTACTAATTATCTGTGGGTACTATTATCTACAAGAACTTGCCGACCAAACCTGCCGCTCCGCAAGAACTCACCCCGCAAGGAGTATAGGGTGAACGTCACAGATATCCCAACCACCACCAGATTTCATTAAGTAATTGCTAGAACAATGAATATGATTAAATTACCGGTACATTTAAAATAATAAGACCTAAGTTGAAATCATATCCCCAACTAGAAGATTACAAAAAAAAAGTACGGAAAATATCATACCCAAGGTAAATATGATAAATTTATAACCGCGTTTTCCAAGCTGTGGGTCGCGACTCACTAGTGGATAGTGAATACGTCCCAGGCTGTCTTTCAACAAAAATGTATTCAACTATTTCTACTGTAGTTTTGAAGATATAGCTGCTACTTTTCACATCTTTGTACAACTGTGAAGCTGGATTTTTGGCAATGTTACCTAATAAATTTATTAATTGATCAATACATTAATGAGTTTAATTGTTATTTATCGGTTGCCCTTGACATTGCCGCTACTATATTTCCGATTGCAATTTGGATACGTAAGTTATCAGCAATCCGAATCCCATATGGTCTGGTCAGTGAGTGGTTAGTGATCCATTCCTGATCAATAGGTTAAGAGTCCTTCATGAGACAAACATGTACTCGCACGCTCGTAAGCACTAAATTATGATGTACAACGCTCTGGAGAAAAATTTAAACTTCACATGCAATTCTAAAATGCACATGACACAGATATTTTTATGCAGAACAACATAAAAACAAAAAACAGAATTGTTTTATATAATAAACCCAAACTGTTCACCATTGTAAAAAAACAAAAATAAAGTCAACCGACTGGAGTCTCACTTCTTGTTCCCTTGCGTTGACTTGATGCGTAACCGGGTGTATAGTAAAGTTCATTACTACATCAATTCGTTTGTTGTATGATGTTTAACAAAAAAATATCTGTGTCATGTGCATTTTAGAATTTACGTATGTAGTTTTAATTTTTCCCCGAGCTTTGTACACATAATTTTAGTGCTTACGAGCGTCCGTGTACAGTTTGTCTGTGAAGACTTTTTAAAAAAGTCACAGATTTTTGTAAGAAACCGCTTTTTTACAGTAACACAATAATTTTGTGTACTGAGTTTATGTTTTGTAAAAAAAATTATGTTTGTTCCCTAAAAAAAACTTACTTATTATTGTCCTAATTTAATTTAAAGGGGGTTTTATTTTCCCCCAAAAAAATTATTTTTACCATTTTAATAAATGAAAAATACCTACGACAACAACAAAAATACACCACGAACGATGACAAGATGATAAAGGGCCGCGACGTGAAAATCCCCCTTCCCTGTTCGATTCTGACCAGCATTACCCTTCCCCCCCATACCCCTAGGCTAGAGTGTCTTATACATAACGGTCGAGGGGCCCCCAAATCCAAATAAACCAAAAACTACAAACATGAGTGTTTAAAAATTATTCTTTAACTGGGGTTTTTTAACAAAAATTTTTTTGATCAGAAATTTTGAAAACAATTTGTTTTGGGGAATTTCTGATAGGGTTTTTTTAAACCTTTTATTTTTGCTCCACATCGGTAGATACTTGGCACCGTACCAATCAAAATTTGGGCCTTTAACATTTTTTTTTTGTCTTAAAACTGTGCACAAATATACACTCAAAAAAAATATGCACCCCAAAATCACTCCCCCCCTTTGGTAAGCATTTTTTTGACCAAACCCCTTCCCCCAAATTACAAACAAAATATAGTTGAAAATTAGTTTGAAAAGGCCAACTGGCTAGTTTAGTTTAGATTGGGAAAAAGGGGTTTACAGGTTGAGAAAGCAAGAGAACACAAAGCCCCGCCTGAAGGGCTGGGGGCAAAAACTTTTCACCTGCTGTGACAACTGCGCTAATTTAAAGTTTCTAAATTTTTTTAGCTGCAGTTTTAAACAGCAGGTGAAAGTTTTGTCGCCCCCCCCCTTCGGCTGGGCTTTATGTTCTCTATGGCTTTCTCAACCTGTTTAACTCTTCTCCAATCTAAAAAAACCAAAAAATAGATATTTTTGAAACCGGTCGGTACGTAAAAATTTTTCAATTTTTTGGGGTCAAAAACCTTTAAAGGCACTGGGGGATAAAGGTAGTCCCCATGTTATTTCTTATGGGAGATTTTTGCCAATAATGGCCTAGCCGAAAAATTTCCAAGTTTGTAGGCCTACATTTTTTTCGGGTCATGGTTTACCCAATAATTTTTCTGTTAATTAGACGGGGAGGAAGCGAATAGGGTTTTTTAACGCTACTCATCAGGCCTTGTCGGGTTTTTTTTGTTTGTCTGTTTTTCCGGGCTCATCGGCCAAACTGCCAAAAAAAGACGAGCTGAAATTTTAAAAGCATCCGCGACCAGGTAACTTAGAACTGCTAAAAATTGAGCGCAATCATTTTAATTTAAACCCACAAGAAATAATAAATTTAAAAATATGCTTGAAAATTTTAGGTTTCATTTTATCAAATGCTTTTTTTTTTTTAAGAAGTCATTTTTATCAAATAATTTTTGGTACGCCGTGATTACATGCATAGCAGTGATCTAGGTATATCAGATATGGAACGACCAAGGTTCCCCTAAATTTTGCTGGGATATTGAGTAAACCTTGCAATCTTTACTCGTATTTCGTACTGGCTATGTTTTCCATAGTATTGTATGCATTTCAAAACGTTTTATTTTTATTTTTTAAATACAATCCAGAAATAAAAATATCTTTCCCGACCGGGGGTTTGAACCTAGGTCTCCCACATTTTGGGTATAAGGGCGCCTTAGCCAACTAGACTAGGGAAACGCCAAATTCGTTGTTAGACGAGTGAGCTAGTCATGTGTTGAGTACCCGGGAACATTTGCATTTAAAATTGACAGTTATATTGGTATAAATAATATGGGTTTTAAGTGTAGTTGGTATAAGGACGCGTCAACTGTAAGGCCATAATGCGCCACTCTAGCCTAAGATAGGCTAGGGAAGCCTAAGGTAGGGGGAAGAAAAGTAATGTTACCGGGTACTCAACATATGGCTCACTCACTCGTCTAACAACGACTTTGGCGTTTCCCTAGTTTATAAATTCATAACTAGTTAGCCTGAATTAATGAAATATATTTTTTGAGTTTAGTGGGTGAATACTCCTTTAACTGAGTGCAACACTTAGTTTTGGAAAATAATCCTTACATACTCCTTATACTTTAATTGCAATAACTGTGCTTTGATACCATCAAATACAAAATCTTAATTTTATAAATTGTACAAGTTTTTCAAGCAAAATAAATATTATTAAAAAGAGTTAAAATGACTCATAAATAGAATAGACCTACAGGTGGTTATATACAATTTAGTTTTTATTGACAAGATTTTCTTGGATATTACAATCTATACACAGAAAATGAACTGCCTAGTATAGACAAGCAAATGATAAATGTATAATAATTTGGACATCCCATCAAAGTTACAGGCACAATCTGCAACGAGTGTGTGTAATGTATGTATGTATATCATAGATACTACTTTCCACTCAATTGCTCGTAAAGTTTGGGAACATAATCATCCCACTGGGCCTGATACAAGTTGCCCAATATCGGCTGTCCCAGATTATACTTGTTAGCAAATTTCTTGATTGAGAAACATCCACGATGTTCTCCGCTCCTGCAACAACCAGACACTCAATAAACAACCCGTCCAAGTAGAATTTGATTTGATGTTGCTTAAAGTCTCATATTAATGCACTAAAGGCTATTAGGTAATAGAAACAACCACAAGGGTCTCCACTCTCCACTATTGCAACAACCAGATATGTCCGAGCAGTGCTGTAAATGAGCATGCCTGCCTCCTCTTAAAGCTAACAAAGAAGATCCACAATTTCACAGAACACTAACCGGTTTGTCAAACGAGGTTCATCACATGATAGCTTTGCTGGTTGCTTGTAAACCAAAAACACGTAACGATGGAGACCTGCAAACAGAGATCAATTAACTGTGGGACCGAAAAATCTTTGTTCATTGTCAACCATATGCAATTTTATACTTAAATCACTCAAATAACATCTGGCAGATGACGGATGGCGCAGCGACTGAGTTTACAATCAAGAAATATGGCACTCCGGACTGTGAGTGGTATGTACACTAAAAATCAGCCGAATCTCTGACCAGATTACGCTGAAATTTTAAACGTCATCCGTGACGAGTTTAACTGAGAATCTGCTTTACAAAATCAGCAACATTCCGTGCAATTTTAAACTTGTATAAGAAATGAGAAAAAAAAAGGCAGCAAAATGTGTAGGAATTCAATTTAGCCACAATGGTTTTGTTTTTAAAAAATAATAATCTGTCAGCGGTGAAAATGTACAACAGTGACCAGGTGTATCAAATCTTGCACCTCAAGGTTCCCCAAATTTTGCTTGGAGATTATAACCTTGAAATCTTTTCACGTATTTGTACTAGCTAATGTTTTGGTGTTTTTATGCCTTCAAAACATGTTTTAATAATTTTTTAAATACAATCTAGAATTATATTTATTGATCTCTCACAACAGGTATTAACCCACAAATGTTTAGGTAATAGTGTTAGCGTACAGACAAACGACATGAAAAACGATAATACGCACTTTTTGGAACACGGTTTGGCCAAGCTTTGCACAGTTTAGGTGGGACCAAAAGTAATATTGAAGGATTTGGAGGCACTCGAAATTCCCTTAGAATTCAAAATGGCGGCCATTTTTCAAAACGATGTCCTCAGATGCAAATTCTTTTGATGTGTCTAATCAATCATGTTTTGTATCGTTTTCGTATATTTCCGACCGCGAATAACAACGAAAATAATGTCAAAATAAAAATCCGGGTTAAATTCTAGAATAGTTGAACATCTATTTAGTAGTATTTTTCAAGAAAAAATCTTCTTAGATTGGGTCCAACGTAGAACCCTTTACACTACCCCTGTAAATTGCTTTCTAGCATTAAATTATTATGATTATAATGTTTAATTTAAAACAAAATTCACCATTTTTTTACCTTATTTTGCCAGTCTTATTCTGCGGCAACCAGAGGTGTTCAACATGTGGTTAATGATTTTGAGCTGATTAATATGCTGCTCTTTTTTAACACGGTTTTTGGCAATTTGGCTCAGTTGAAGCTGGTACCGCAAAAAGATTTTTCAAGATGTGGAGGCAATAAAAATTCCTTTTCGAATCCAAGATGGGGGGCAATTTTGGAATGGTTGACCTCATAACAAAAAATTCTTTGCAGTTTTTCAAATTCATCTGTGGTTTGGGAGTCATTTTTCGTTTGTAAGTGACTCTCAGAATAAAAATATTTACTTCAATCTTAAAGTAAAATAACAAAAACTTGAGAAACTGAGTATTTTGGTAGAATTTAAACTCAATACTAGAGTTTATACTTGCCTGTGTTTTTACTTTGTGACGTTGTTAAGAGGAGTCCGCTGAGGCGGCCCGTAGACAGAGTTTTCAGAACTCCGATTTTCTGTTTTTCTTTCCTTTCGGGTAAACGGTTAATTTACGTCGGTATAAGATATTTCATCACACGAACTTTTTATAAAAATCAATGTAGAGCTCCACGGCGTATTCCTTCTTAATTCATTAATTTTGAAACACAAATCGTAAAATCTCCGTAATTTCTCAATTTTGGAGAACTTCGGAATTTATTACAAGTGTAGCAGATTATTTTAACGCTATTGGGGAATCTCGATATCAAACGATTCAATCAAAATGTGAACTAGCAGGTAATTTGGTTTCATCGTAATATAAACGGTATTTGGTGATATTTCTAGAATTGCAGATCCAGGGTTTGGATTGCCCATTTTTTTTTTTTTTTGCGTTTTGGATTTATGTCTAGCAATGGACCTTTTAACCAAGTGTGGATATCTACATAAAAGTACTTCACTAACATGCATGCAAAATTTGGTAATGCATTACCAACCGTTCAGCATAAATCATCAACACCTGCAGGGGCGCCAACTTTTCAGAACGACTGTGGGTGCTCAAAACTTAGACAAACTATGGGGTAGAGCAGTGGCGGCTCTGGGGTAGTTTTACTGGTGAGGCGAAATTAATATCCCGGAGGTAGTATATGGGGACCACAAGGGGGGTTCGGGGGGCAAAGCCCCCCAACAATAGCGCCGCAGGCTAAATTTTGAAAATCAGGTTTTTAGAGTGCGTTTGGTGCGTTTTAGAAAAAAGTTGTGGGCTGAATGCATTACCAAAATAATGTAGTTTTTGTGCAGTCAAAACTGGAAACCCACCAAAAAGAAGTGAGTCACTGAGGTGATAGATTATATTACATCCCCGCTAGTGGTTGGCACTGGGGGCTTTGCGGTAGTTTCGAATCAGCCCTACTACAATTGTTTGTCACATTGAAAAAATAAATCTTGCATGTATACCATTCAATTCCGTATGTGTGTGGATGCGCAGAAGAACTACCGTTTGTGATGATGATTTGTGATGATTTGTGTGGGTGCACAGCTCCTACACAAATCTATCTCGTGGGTGCTTTGGCCCTCCTGCACCCACGGAGCTGGCGCCTATGAACACCTGAGTGCGCGCATTTGAGTTGGGCCATGCAAGCTCAGCAAATTTTAGTCCAATGGCCACTTAAAAATGGTAGCTATAACCTGTTATCTCAAAGAAGTCTTGTTCTGTGCACACACGCGATTGCACTTGCTGAAATCTCAACACAGTTGCGTTCACCGTTTCTGTAGTAGAACTATTAATCTACAAGACTCCAACATTCTTGCCTCTAGTCACACACAATACTCTATTGGTACGTGAGTGACCACCTGAGGTTCGTATTCCCGCAGCACAGTGAATTATCCCCACAAGTATTTTCTTCGACAACATGAGCAATACTCAGCATACCAGACTATGTTTAGGGAAGACACTTGCGCTCAGATTTCAGATTTCAGATTCAGATTTAGCACGCTTTTATTCAACTTCATTGATACAGATAATACATAACATAGAAAACAAACATTGATTTACATAATATGAAGGTGAATGCCCACATGAGAGAGGCTTGTGTGTGGGCGCATAATATTTTGTGGCAATTCAGGTTTAGATGGCAGATGACGTTGAATCTTGGTATGTATACCTAATTATGTAGTATTCAATCAAAGTATATAAATGTATGTGTATAAATAAAGTATATAATGTATAAAATATGTATAAATGGTACCACTATAGTGGGTATTTCGTAAGCTAGGTACTTATATTTATAAAGTGGATTCTTAGTGTTACATTTTAACAATATTATTATTATTGATTCATAGCAGTTGTCGACTCAAAGACAGTTTTCTAGAATTTGGTAATACGTTTTTGGAATTAGCGAATATCTTATAGTAATGACACGCCGGGTGTTAGTGAGCAAGGTAAGGTTGTTGACACATAAACTCTCTTGTAGATGATGGGCATCATCTGTATAAGGTTGTAAGGGAGATAGTCGATTAACTACTTTTCAACCCTTAAGGACAGTGAACAAAAAGATATTCACGGCTAAAACTAAAAAATTACGTCGGCACGGCAACAAGAATAAGAAGTGTGATGACTGATGAGCAGCTTTTATCTAAACTTATTCATTGCAAGTCAGCACAGGGAATTGAATTAGCTGACTTTTTTCCCCCCCGCCCCCCCGAAAATCAGCTTGTCCCCCTTCGATTTCAGAAATGGTGAGCCTGCGCATAGGTAACAAAGCAACTGACCCATTAGACTCAGAGATTTTCACAATCATGATTGTAAACAGTGTCGCTTTAATTTTAAAAAGGCCCCCAAGCCCCGGTCTGCCAAGAGAGCATGGGTGAACTAGTGAAGAACGCGGCATAGAAGAATTAAATTCTTAAACAGAAAATCTTAAATACCTATATTCTTTACTAACATACTTATCAATAGTCGATTGTGATAATAGCCTGTATAGTGAATTTGTAAATGTACGTATCATTATATTTTGAGGTCAAATTCGTGTTCTCTGGCTCAAAGTCATATGGAACTTGACACCAACAGATATTATTAGTCGTTTTGAGCCAAAATTTTGAGTTCAAAGGACATTTCCAAAAATTGCCGCCATCTTGGTTCGGAAGGGAATTTTAAATGCCTCCACATCTTAAAAATAAATCTTTGGGTACCAGGCTTCAACTGAAGCAAGTGCCCAACCGCGTTAAAAAAGGGGAGCATATTAATCAGCACAATAATCATAAACCACCTGTTGAGCACCTTCTGGGTGCCGTAGCAATGAATGGCCAAAAAGTAAAAAAGAATTTGGTTTAAATTACACATTAAATCATAATAATTTGAATGTTAGAAGCATTTACAAGGGTAGAGTGAAGAGTTTCTATGTCGGACCCCATCCTATGAAGATTTTCTTGAAAATACTACTAAATATATGTTAAACTTCTAGAATTCACTGGATTTTTATTTTCACATTATTTTGCGCTATTCGAGTCGGAAAAATACACCCCCCGGCACCACCGCTTTTACCAAACATGATTATAGACACATCAAAAGAATTTTTGTATCTGAAAACATCGTTTTTGAAAAATGGCCGCCATTCTGAATTCTAGGGAAATTTGAGTGCGTGCACATCCTAAAAAATACTTTTGGTTCCACCTACAACGTGCAAAGTGCAAACCGGGGTGTTTATCGCATCGTGTTCAAAAAAGTGCAGTATTATTTGGCGTAACCCGCACACTTGATTAGGCAATTCATTAGCATGAATTATTGATACCTCATCAATACATTATGATCTGGTTAATGGTTTGTATTTGTTTTGTACTATCATTTTTTAACCTCTTAGATAGTGAATTTTAGGACTGAATCAACAAGGCCGATCAGAACAACTCTGAAATTATTATGTGCTTCGTTGCTAGGACGGCTCCAAAGTCACCGTTTACAAAATCCTAAGACAAGAAACCTCACTGAGGATGAAGTCCAAATCTGAACAGTAAAAAAAAAACTTCCTGACTTTTAGCGGGAATTCGACCTGGAACTTCTGCATTGAAGCAGGATACGATAAAACCACAAGACCAAAACGAGCCACACAAGACCAACGGGACTTGTTGAGTCTGGCGGTTGATTCGCTTGGTGTCGCACTGTCCATACCAACTGATTGCTATATTTCCTATTACTAGGGAAAGCTCAAGTCCCGCCGCGTTGATGGATGGAGCTTTTTTTTTTTAAAGTTTTAGTCTGCGTGGGGATATCTTACTTTGCGATGTGCTTTGTTGCTTGTTTTGCTTCCCACGCATTGTAGGGATTGTTGTTCAAGTTTCTATTGTTACTTGTCAATTTGTAATTGATGTACCGTTTAAAAACTATATTAAAAGCTTATTTCTATTGGGAAAATCGGGTACTTGTCAACTTTTGTCTTTCAAAAGGTACTTTATCACCATAACCTTAAGTCCATGTATAATATGAACGTTGTAGCCCCACCCGTTTGGTTCAGAATTGGCCCAATGGCACGAATACGCATTACAAATCAAAAAAACTTATATTAAAGCTTTATTCTATGAATTCCGGCTAATTTTTCAACTTTTTCTTCAAAAGGATACTACATCACATAACTTAATGTCCATGTTATAATATAAACGTTGTACCCCACCCGTTTGGTCAGAATCGGCCCAGAATGTCACGAAAATATCGCACTAAAAAATCGAAAAAAATCGTAAAAGTACGATATTCATGAGGAAATATTTCTTCGATTGTACCAAAAACACAATACAACCTACTAGTTCAGAGATTCGAGGTCCCCTCAAATTTTCATCAAGAATCGGATATGCCGTGCATGTAGAGAGTTAACAAAACAGGACAGAAAAACAAACAAACAAAAAAAAAAAAAAAAAAAACACCCGAGCTAAATTTTTTGGGGGTCAGTGAAATTGAAGTCTTCGCTTCGCTCATCCAAAAAAATATCGATCTTTGGTTGGTTTTCGCTCACTCGTCGATTGGGTTGGGGCACTGCAGGGATTGGCTTAGGCGCTTTGATTTAAAGCCCCATGAAAATCAGTTATATAAACTGCAGTGGTAGACTCTAAATCAAATTTATTTATTTATTTTATTTACACATTACAACCGTATTTAAATCATATTTTCATGTCAGAAAGTTATTTACTGGGCATTTAACTCAAATATATATATTTTTTAAATCGCCTCTGGTGGCTGGTGGCTTTGCCCCAAACCCCAAAATGGTCTGTGGGGTACATGCTTACACTTAAGTAATTGTCCCGGTTTGTAACTTTCAAAATATGGTCACTACCTAAGTGGCAAAACCTCGTAACCTCGTGTCATGCAGATACGAGGTTTTGCCACTTGGGTATCGATATGGGAGCTTTGCTCAGAAAATGATAATGTTGTAGGACTATAGAGGATTATAATAATTTAATAGTGTGACGCGTATGTGAGAATGTAATACCATAATCATAACACCGCCCAAGGAAACAATGGCTGATGAATAGTGATAGCGTCAAGCATCTCTGCCAGTAGCATACAGTATAGAAGTACATGGGACATAGGTACAGGATTTCCATCAATTTCTATTGTCCCCCCATTACGTTATTTCGACTTATTTGGATGAGCGAACGGAAGACTTCAATTTCACTTAGGTACACTGAGAAAAAAAACTCAGGTGTTTTTTTGTCTGTCTGTTCGCTCTCTACCGGGCAAACGGCACATTCGATCTTGATTTAAATTTTCAGAAGACCTTTAAAATCTTTGAACTAAGATCTGGCAAGTTTTTTGGTACAATCGAAGAAATATTTCTCATGAATAACTAGTACTTTTACGATTTTTAATGGGAATTTTCGTGGCCCGTGACCGGGCAAATGGCTATTCCGATCTTGATGAAACTTTATGGGAACGTTCGAACACTGAACTTACATATTATTATGAGATGTTGTAGGCTTTCACGACCCGTAGATGTCTTATGTATGATCCCTGGGCTGTTTCGTCGTGTCGATGATGAGGCACTGCTCGACGTTTCGCCACCCATGTTGGTGGCTTCTGCAAGAATGATGGGATGGATGATAAAGCAGGCTGTATATATACACCTCCTGCTGGTAGATGAATCAACAGGTGGGGGACAGGCCCTAACCAATGAGAGCGCTCCTTGTCTCTCATTGGCTAGGCTTGAGTCCTACTCAGTCTTGTCAATAACTAACCCTATGGCTAGGCCAACAAGCTTTTTTTTTTTTTTTTTTTTTTTTTTCTTTTCTTCCCTTTTCTCTCCGTTTGCACGGTTATCAAGCTTCTTCTAGTTCTTAGGCGTCCAGTCCACTCAGATAGTATCTCTTGATTTCTTGTAGTAACTGTTTCCATTGTGATGTTGCTATTGCAGTTGCTGTGTACAATTGTTGTGTTGTGTTGTTGTTAAACAGGTGGGTTGTTTGACT